>JZKD02S1844388.1:397132-407204 GCA_000966675.3 Picea glauca
CATCTACGTTTCAACATCTGAGATTCAGCATCTGTGTTCACCATACACAATCGATTGCCATCAATGACAACCTTGATCATCTGCATCATCTCTGCTGTAGCCATATTTCCAACATTAGAGGCCATAATATTTAGGGTCTTACACAAGGTGACGGTGATGGGAAGTCTCACTATACCTGGGGCAGACATTGGTCAAACTCACTCGGGCTCCTTGGAGGGTAAATCCACAATTACTGCGTGGAATCTTGCACCAAGGCGTAAGTCCGTTAAGCAAGTCGCCATTGTAACTATTCCACCCTATCCCCGCCCCTTCTGGACTTGATCACGCGACATTGGATTTCATCACCAAATAGTACGGTCATCAAAGGAAGGTAATGTTTGTTTGGTTGTGATTCTTAGATTTCTATTAGCGTATGTTGTTTATTTACTTAGTGGACTTTAGGTCGAGTCAGTGTTAATGGAATTGAATCCTGGGAGTACCAATGGAGGAACCCCTTCTTCTAGGGAACCTTATACCTTTCCTTCATTTGGAAACTTTGGTCCTCCATATGTTCCCACACTGATTCTTCTAGGACTCACTATTGGATTACCAGTTTGGTTGTTCCCCACTCCGGTGATCCCAAATCCTCCAAATGTTTCAGTTGCACCTAATACTTTGGATGTCACTACACCACCCACACATCAACCTCATGTCAACTTTTTGCCTTCTTCGCCCATCAAGTCTCCTTCCATTTCGCCTTCTTCGCCTCGTGAAATATCTAAAGAAAGTAGCCAGGTTGATCAGAAGAAGAAGAAACATAAAGAGAAGAAGAAGAAGATCCCAAAAAGGACCAAGGCCCCAACAACATCAGATGTTGGCTATAAGAAATCAATTACTGTTAATAGTACTGGGAGTGTTGATGAGGTCAACAAGATTAAAAGGAAGAATCCAAAACCCAAATTCCCTTGCAGCCTTTGTAAGGGTGACCACTTTCTGAGGGATTTCCCCGGTCTTACCCAGGTCTTAGAAAGGTGGTCCTCCATGTCAACGGCCTGTGTCGGTCATGTCGATGATACCCCATCAACTAGTGATGTTTAGGTTGGTAAGAAGAAGAAAACTGTCAAGTTCCCTTGCATGTTATGTAAAGGTAATCATTACTCTCACCTTTGTCCTCACATGGACGAGGCTTCTTCTCTTTTGGAAAAACTTCAACTTCCGAAAGGTTAAACTAAGCTTTCCCCCGACCCATCATTGGTTGATGGACAGGTCAATCCGGTTCCATCCCCGGTCAGTCCGATTGATCAGGTGGTCAATCTAGTTTCCTCCTCGATTGAACCACGAACCCAAGTAGCTAATCCAGTTCCATCATCGATTAGCCCCACTCTTCATCAAAAGAGTGACACCAAAGTGGTTGATCTATTTTCATTCTCGGTCGATCCCACTCTCCCATTAGAGAGTGACACCAAAGTGGTCGATCAAGTTTCACCATCGATCAATCCCATTCCTCCATTGAGGAATGTCAAAGTGACTGATCCAGTCCCTTCCTCGGTGAGTCCCACCCTTCATCCAAAGAATGTCAAAGTGACTGATCCATTCACTTCCTTGGTCAGTCCCACTCTTCCTCTGAAGAGTGCCAAAGTGGTCGATCCAGCTTCGCCATTGGTCGATCCCATTCCTCCATTGTGGAATGTCAAAGTGACTAATCGAGTCCCTTCCTCAGTCAATCCCACTCTTCCTCTGAAGAGTACTAAAGTGGTCTATCCAAGTCCACCATTGGTCAATCCGATCCAATCATCGGTCGATCCTACTCTCCTTCTAGAGAGTAAACCCAATACTGCCCATGGTTTTCTTGTTAATAGAGACTCTACCATGCCTGGGGGAATTCCTCCTCCTCCTGTGGAACCCCCTCCAAGTACTGAAGCCATACTTTTTGATTGGGGTGTGCTAACTGAACCTCGTCTTTCCTCCCACATTCCTTTCTAGATTACAGTATAGGTTCATTGTCATGACGTTCCTCAAACGCTGATAGATGAAGGTGCGTCCGTTAGTATTTTGTCTTTTGTTGCTTGGTACGCTTTGGGTTGTCCGCAGCTTGCACCGGTTACACAAAATCTGTTAGCTTTTAACAGAAGAACTAGTCAACCTTTAGGGATCCTTCCTCAGTTTCCTGTAACTTTGGGAGGGAAAACTGTCTTTATCGATGTCATGGTAGTCTGATACCCCTTGTATTTTTATTTACTCCTTGGGCGGGATTATGTCTATGCTATGAATGCTCTTGTATCCACCCTTTTCCATGTGATATATTTCCCTCACGATGGAAGAATTGTGACTATTGCTCAACTTTCATTCATCGGCCCTGACTGGGTTACCTCCCTAAGTGGTTCTTATATGCAGACAGTATCACCCCCACCGCATGTCAATTATGTGGCGTTGTCCCCCATGACCTCAACTTTCGATGATTTGGATACGGTAGTTGACATGGTGATCTCTTTGGTAGGGTTATTGAAGCCTGATCTTCTTACCCCTGTCACGACCCTCGACATGTGTCCCTTCTCGAGTGATTCTCTTCCATCCAATGAAGATCTCTTAGAGGCCATGACCACGTTTTGTCCCTTGACATTGTACCCTTCCATAGAATTATCCTCTCGAATGCCATGATAAAGAAATAACCATGAGCATAGTTTCTCTTCTCTGTGGCAAGCTCGTTAAAAAATGAAATAGAGGCCACTAGATTTCATGACGGGGGCATCAAGAGCATAGTTTCCCTTCTCTGTGGCAAGATCGTTAAAAAATGAAACAGAGGCCACTATCTTTCAAGATGGGGGCATAACGATAATAGTTTTCCTCTCTGTAGCAAGCTCGTTAAAAAATGAAACAACAATCTATGGATCGAAACTGGAACCTTGAGCATAGTTTTCTTCTCTGTAGCAAGCTCGTTAAAAACTGAAACAACAGTCTGGGGATCGAACCTGGAACCTTGAGCATAGTTCTTTTCCTATGTCAAGCTCATTAAAAAATGAAACAATCACCTCTCCCTTCAAGTTGAGTCTTTTGCCAGATCTCGTAGATGTCGAGTCGAGTCTTTTGTTAGGTCTCATTTTTGAAACTTCATTTCATCCACTTGTATCCGTTTTCTCTAGCACAGAAATTGGTGACAACCTCAAAGTCAGTGAATGAATTGAAGCTTGGGGGGGCATGTCTCTAGCCTTTGATGATCATTCTGGAGCTAAGCCACCAACTTTCAAGATGGGGGCATACCGAGCTTAGTCTTTGTTCTTTCTCGTGCTCGTAAATACATGAGAATGCAATCGGGTAAACTTTTATCTCTTTTTCGGACCCGTACAGATACACGAACACACGAAAAAGGAACCCCCCTGGAGTCTCCTTTAAACCTTTTTCAGACTCTCTAAATATGAAAATATTGTCGAGTGACCTTGCTTCCTTTCACACTCATTAAAAGGTCAGAAAGGGCATCTTTCAATTGATAGTTTAACCCTTTTTCGGTCTCGTTGGACTACTGTACGAAAAAGGAACCAAGAGAGTTCTCTTTTAAGTGTTTTTCCAAACTCTATAATCCAGAAAAACCTTCGAGTTTTCTGTCTTTGGACTCGTTAAAGAACACATCGACAGACCCATATGGGACCGAGCCCTTACTTCTTAAGGTTCATTAAACAAAGGAAGAGGAACTTGCCGAAGGTGAGTTATATCAAGCATGTGTTATCCTCCTCGAACTCATTAAATAAAAAAGAGGTACTCATCTATCTGGATGGGGGAAAAAATTGAAAGGAGCAAGCCAAGCAGTCTCTTGAGAACATTACCAAGTAATTCTTAGAGTCGCCCTTGAGCATGACACTTTGTCTTTTCCACGCATTGTAATCTACTGAACCTCTACACTGAGCCAATCCTTTGAGTTTCTTTCACTCCTCTGGATCACCTGACGCAAGTCACAGCATCCACTGCATCATCAAGTTTTGGTCCATGTCATGTTTCACTATCGTGCCTCAGTGTTTAAGGGAAGTATCCACCTCGAGAGTCAGCCATCCCAAATATATTGCCTCAAAACCCATGTCATTCCATGTCCATTTGATCTACCGATTACATCTCTATGTCCATTTCATGTCCTTGATGGGGGATACATCAAGGCCCTCCCTCGACGATTCTATTCCTATTGACTTCAACACATTATCCACGAATCAAGATTAGAAACCAGTTAGTACTTTGGGACCTGCATGCCTCAATGGAAAGCCTCCTCACATTCGACAGTAGGTTTACATCATTGACTTCTGATCAGATGATTCCACAGATGTTCGACCTCAACTCATCTATTCACATTCACTGGAATGTACTAGGGTACCTTGGAAATCATTGACATTAATGGTGGTCTCCCTCGCACTTGTTAACGGTTTACACTATTGACCAGTAATCAAGTGGTTTCTACCATGTTCAACATCAGGACATCTATTCACATGGTTAGAATCGTACCACATTGGGATTGGGAAGAAGACCCTGGGTTGAGTGACCATTTTGATATATGCTTTGCCCAGGTTGCGAAGGAGTTTCTATTGGACAAAGAACACATACATTGTTACATTGTTACACATAGGTTGCGAAGGAGTCATGGCTATGTCTTGTCATCTCGTAGATCCACTCTGTATTCTTCGTGGCTATGATCAGTCCGAGTCATCAGAGTATAGATCCACATTGTATCTTCGGTGTCTATACCTTATTATCAATACAATTATGTATCCGCAGTGTATTTTATGGTGGCCATATCTTGCAAGTCTTGATCACCCAAGCATAAGTATGCCTGCCTTGGGTTTTGAAATATGTCATGATATTTGTTGGATGTTTGTGTGCAGCTTCCATTAGGTTCTCTGAGTCTATACCCTTGCTTGAGCATCTACAAAGTATTTCAGTTATCAGTTCCTATCTTCTAACTTCATACTTTTGGGGGGAAATCTGTTACACATCAAAATTACTCACTTTGATAGTGTCGCAAGTGTCGTCATTACAAGTGTCGCAAGTGTTGCATTTTGCTCGCAAGGTCGCAAGTGTCGCATGTTTTTCACAAGTGTCACAGGTGTCAAAGAAAGCATTCTTCCATGATGCCTATGTCGTGCCTATAACGACATGAGGAGGACACTTGAAACACCTCAAACATTTGATTTGGAAGAGGAGAAATGAGTCAGCAAGCTTGCAAACCTTTTTCCATCTGAAAGCACCTCAAAAACTGAATTTTTGGAGGGGATTGCTCCCTCTTACACCATCTCAGAGCACCAACGCTCCCCCTTGCACTGTCAGGGAGCATTATAAAGCTCCCTTGGCCCTTTTGAGGGAGTGCTATAGATTTTGAGAGCGTTGGCGCCCCCCTAAATCCTACTAGGGAGTGCTACAACTCTTTGATGGCCCTTTTGAGGGAGCGCTACCTATTATGGGTAGTTGTTAAGCTATTGAGATGAATGGGGGAAGAATAATTTCATTCTTGGAAGGCAGTTGGATTCGAATCCCTAGTCCAACCATGATCCTGGGGCAGATCCTCAACTGAAGGAGGCAAATCCTCAACTTCCCCAAGGATATCTCAAGTGGTTAAAGCCTCTCCAAGGCTATATAAACAAGCTTTCTAATGGTGAAAGGGGGATGGGAAGTGGAGAATTACACCAAACTTATGATCTCATAAGTGGTGCTGGAACAGAGCTAATTGAAGGAAGAACTGATAGCATGAAACCTATGATATTATAGGAAACACACAATCAGCCAAAGGAGAGTGATCAATGAAGTTGTTGTTATCTAGGTTGTGGATCTTTCAGGCAAGGGTTAGACAAAGGGGACTTGATGAAGCTGTCACATTCGCATCTACGATTGCAAGTACTGTTGTCGTTATTCTCATTAATATGACACGCTTGGCCTGTTTATTTCTAGTTTTTGTTTGATGTTGCATGAACTTATCACTGATAGATAGATCTGTTTTCAAGCTAATATCAATAGAGTAGGAAGTGGTCGTATTTTTTTTGTCCGCAGAACTCAGCGAGGAGCAAAGGATCGGAGCACAACTTGGAGCGTGCAGGGACAAACGTCGATAAAGAGGTACTTATGTTATCCTCCCTTATCATATGTTAGTTTGGATAGATTTGAAAGGAAGTCAGTGTCCACGTTAAGCATTTTCTGTCTTAGAGTTAGGGTCAAGCTCTTTGAGGCAATCTAACTGTCCGCAGGGAGATTTTCCTACAACAACAAGGACTAGGTATATTTGAAGTTGCACATCTTTCACCTAGCGACTCCATGATTCAAGGATCGATTGGCAACTCCACTGGTTCAATATGGAGAAAATTATGGCTCAAAGGTTTGCTTTCTGTGACTTTTCCCAGATAGTTGGTTTTCCTAATGCACTTCCTGATAGAGACCAATAGGAAGATTTAATCCCTAAATTTCATGCAACAAGTTGGGAGGAACCAACTGAGCACTTACTGGATTTCCATGAAGCTATTCACCGACACAATATCACGCATGAGGATGTCTGGATTAAGCTCTTCAGGTGTTCATTGAAGGGAGCTACTCTTGAGTGGTGTCAATCTCTTCCCGCTGCAAGCATCCGCTCTTTAACAGGTTTTCATACAGCTTTCAATTCATTTTGTAAAGATTATTTTCCAGCTGATTGTTTGTACGAAAACTGTTGTGAGGAGTTTTCTTCATTTCATGAAGCCTCTGCTGGCCCTGAAGACCAGGTCCATGATGAAGCCTTTACTGTGGAGGAAAGCATTTGCCAGGAAAATATGGAGGTGTTGAATGATATTAATTGTGTTATCCATAGAACGGAAGCATTTGACATTATATCAGATGCCTCTATTCTTTTACATATTCATAGCGATCAACATGCCCCTTGTGGAAATTGTGAGTTTTTAGAGAAAATGTGGTCCATGGTAGATGACTCACCTAGATATCGGGTTGAAGCAGATGTTCCTAGTAGCTCTGCTCATGATGACTAAGACCCTCTCTTTTTAAAAGAGGGGTTAGTTGTGGAAGAGGATTCTTCTCGTTTCCCCCAGGGGGTTTCTCATGATATATTTTTACCTGGGATTAAAGAGAAAAGGATTATGTATGAGCAGTTAGAAGCAACAGGTCCCACTGTCCCTGAAACGAAAACTTTTGATGGGATCATTGTTCTGGAGGAGGATCATATCAATGAAGGACAACCCCTTTTTGATGTATATTATAGTGATGATGAGCAGTAGGCTTATCCTACATTTGATCACTATAAAGATACTAAAGAGCCAGTCAGTAAGAAGAACCACCCCATGGTCCCTATTTATGATGAATACAAATCTGACCTAGGGGAGAGCCAAGAAGAGGAAAAGGAACCAGAGGAAAAACTGAGCACATATTTCATTCCAGAGCCAGTCAACGAGTAGCTACCACCTGAGATCAATGAGCCTACATCAGTTGTCCACTCACCTGTTCTTATCAAAGATATTCAGCTGCATGTGAACAACTGTGTAGCAGAAGAGGTTGTTTGTCGCCAGTTTTCTGGGATTGGCCACTCATTCTATGACCCTGTCAACAAGTACATGGAGTGGCATTTCCCCTATGCCTTGGAGCCGCCCTATTTCATCTCAACTCCAGCCTATAAGCAGGAGTTGAAGAGTGTAATCGTTCTACTGTCACGGTTCCACCATATGCTGATGATCATTGATAGAAGGAAGGAGCTTCTATCTAGGAAGATGCCTGAATGGCTATGGTGCAAATATGCTTTCACCTAGCCCCATGTAAAGTGTTTTATTAGTTTAGGATTGTATATAAATAATCTCCTTTGAGCATGTATCTTTATTTTGTTTCTTTTATTTTTCGGCTTGTATTTTCAGCAGCGGGATGTTTTGATCCTGACTCCATAGCCCAACAGCAAGGCACTGAAGCTGCGAAATGAGTTATTAGAGAATCATAGGGATGACTCTATCCCCCATGGAGCCTAATTTTAGCAACATTTATTGTATTGGGTCTAAGAGCATCCAGGTCTGAAGGTTGCACGAGAACGCCCAAGTGTAGCACGTAAAGCCCCATTTCAGGCTAAAAATCAAGTGAGCGGGCGAAATTAGGTTTTCAACGGCCTAGATTCAGCCATAGGAGTAGATTGGCGGTCGGCGAGAAATCGCATATAGAGGAGTTGTGCTAAAATTAGTACAAATGTGTTGCACCCATATTATATGTAGGGAAGGATAGCAGTCGTCCATCTAAAAGATATGTGGTGTGTGATCTGGTCACGTCGTCTTTTCAGTAGTCACGAGTTCGAAGGGTAAAAGTCCCTCGTCATCTCATATCTCGAAACCCCAAACCCCGAAGTGCCAAAAGCACCCACAGTCGGGCCTGCAGTATCACGAAGAAATATCATCCATCCATACAAAGGGGACACCTGGTGCATGATTAGGCTCCTCCTTTTCACCCATCGCAATTTAAAGACACAAGGAATAGCTCCATCATATCCCCAATGTGCGAGGTGTCGAGTAAGTTTAGGACCGTCATATCTGAGACGGACACATGGCGCCCAATCAAGCCATCTCAGCGTTTCACTCATCACAACTGTGAATAATAAAGGATTAACTCCTTCCATTCGCGAACGTCGAAAGTGCTTTGAGAATAAACATCGGGTCATAGCCCGTGGTCACTTGGGAAAGAAAGGAGCTATGCAAAAGAGGCCGAAGTCATCGAGTCGAGTCACCGGAAGGATCATCATGATCTCCATGTGCCATCTAACGTGACCTCGATTCTGGTTTTCCCTTGGAGTAAATGAAGATCAGAATGAGTGGTTGAAACCTCTCCTCATTCATTAAGTGTGAGATATGGAGGGTCTTGCAAGCGGTCTTCTCAAGAGGGTCCTGTGTACCCATTTTTCCAGAGAATCCATGTTGAGTTCTCGACCAACTAGAGGATATCTGCACACGGTATCTCGACATTTACTGGCTTAGCTACTCCCCCTGTAGGAGCCGTGTGCAGTTAAGGTGGTGTCTGACAAAGGATACCCATCCGAATTTGGTTGAAGGGACACCAAGCCTTCGATACTGGGGATGCCTCTGTTAGGCGATTTTTCTGAGTATATAGACTCAATCTTTGTATTTTGCAATGGATCGATGGTAGAGCGAAGCTCCCGATTGTAATGTTTTAATAGACACTCTATTTCTCTAGTTATGCATATGTATGTAAGATTTCTTGTTTAATGAAAGACAATTTCCTTATTCCATCTAGTTTTCATCTCATATTGAGGGAGTTCATGATTGACTGATTCACATGAATTATTGTAGTTGTGTTATGATAAAGGATTTATTGTGGCACTATTGTATTCTCTAGTTTTCTGCATTTGAATGTAATAAGATCTCACGTTTAAATGCATTCTCCTACAGTCTGCTAGAAACCTGATGTTGACAACATACCTTTGCATCTCTCTGATACAAGTCTTCCCCCTACTCACCCTTACTACAACTCACTGTCTGGAGTATGTCTAAGACCTCACTTGCACATGCATGCCTGGTCTAGTTTCAGAGTTGAAACAATATCGTCTGAGTTTACTTCCATTCGATCACCCCTTTCATACACAAATCGTGACATAAACTGATGGGCGTCGGGTTCTGCTCCTGCTGCAATCCAGAAGCGACTTCCGTCGCCAACACAAGGTTTCCAATGATCCCGTCCTTTCCTTCTAGCTATTCTTTGAGTGCTTCTTCAATTATTTTATCTTCTTCTATTTGAACCTTCAATTTTGTAATCGTTTGTTCTAGTTCTTCAGTGTCTTTTTTCTTATCTAGTTCTGCTTGTAGTTTCTTATTTTTCTTGTTTTCTATTTTGATAACTTCTATGGCACTCATTAATTCTTCTTGGAAGTCAACTTCTGCTTCTTCAATTTCTTCTTCATATGATTCTTCATATTCTTCTTCGGAGTCTTCTTTATCAGAGTCTTCTACTGCCATGAATAGAACTCTCCATGTTTCACTGTCCCTGACTTCATCTTCATCTGATGATGAGATGTCTTCTTTGGTGCAAAATATTTTCTTGAAAACTTTCTTTGTAGTTCTTTTACCTTTATATGTTTGTCTTCCTTTTGAGTAACCTT
>JZKD02S1844388.1:421370-444214 GCA_000966675.3 Picea glauca
GGTGTTGTATATGCATGTGCATTTTCCTTCATGTCCAAATACCTTTATCAATCTTGCGGCCCAAAACCCATGACTAGGGTTGACATCAATGACAACAATCAATCTTCCAACACATTTAACCAAAAACATGTATCTCTGAGCCTGAGATCCATGTACATTAAACATGTATAGACTTCCCTTTTAAAATAAATGCTCAATAAAAGACAAAGCCATATAATGTGTGAGGAGAACAAAACCATGTCACACACAGATGTCTTTTAAACTTAAATGGAATCATGATCGTGCTAGGGTTCAACACAATAATGGATGAAAATACCATAATCGATGAAATGGAAAGTTCTCAGGGTTGTACATAACCCATACCCTTTATTTTCAAACCATTTTATCACAAAGATGAAATACATAGACTCGATCAAGAGATGGTCTTTGAAGTCAGAGAGCCCGTTCTCTTCTAAAAATCACCACAGGCATTTAACCCAACATCTTGACAAAACCAAAAGGTGTCTGAGGAGAAATAGAAACAAATTGGGTTCAGTAGGATCAAGTCATGTTCTATAAAACTAGAACCAGTTTGTGCTCGATAGACCACAGCCAAGTTGTTTTCTTTAAAAACTTTATTCTAGAGAAGTGACAAGAGTTTGGCTCATCCAAGGGAGAGCCTTCGAAACACAGAGATATTGTAAACCCCTTTCCTCTTAACATAAGTTATCACATAGAAGAAACCACAGGTAATCAAGACGAGTCTTGCGAGAACAAAGATCTCATGCTCTTTCTTTAAAAACACCACAGTTGTTTAACTCATAATCCAAAAAAATGACAGTGAGGGTGATAAATACATCATTCGACCACCTCCAATGGATAACGAGAGGGGTGATTTCTTATAACCACCATGGAAGAAATTCCTGAGCACAAGACATGGCTACTCGAAACATATACAAGATTCTAGTCAAGGTTTTGGGTAGTACAAATATTCGACTGTGGACACTTTAGGAAATAGTGACAGTGAACCAAAATCCAAAACAAACAATATCTCAGGGCTAGGCCAAACAAGAAAGAACAGTGCCACTGTTGACAGTTGCATTGCAACCTAGAGGAATGAATCATAACCATGATCGAGATGAAAAATGGGTGACAACAACTAATACCCATACTGGTGGTAAAACCCTGTGCAAATAAAAAATCAAAGCTTGTTGCACCATTATCATATTTTCCACTGAGAACTAGAGTGAAAACCCAACACATGTAAAACAAAGTAATCCTTATATCCATAGCATTGCCCTGTATTGCGAGTGACCACCAACATCATTTAGAAATAATACATCAACCAACAATGTTGTCATAAAAAATGAAACCAAGACTGCATCATCAACTATATAATATTGTGTAGGCATCATCATAACAACATCAAACATATAAGCGTAACACATCCATCATAGTTCCTCTAGTCTACCAGGGGGTCCCACCTACTAGTTAATTATTATTATCATAAATCAATAATAGATCTGAGAAATCATTTGTGGCTAGTATTCATCATTGCGATTTTAAGCCTCAACACGTAGTAGGTCCATTGAACCTTTACTAGTCCTATGGATTTGTTCTTGAGAACTTTGACTTTTTAGCCTAGGATGCATATTGTTTCTACTCGGAAATCCCCTTCATGCTCTACCTAGATCACACTCCAATCAATTATGTGGTTAGGGTCAGGCACATATTTATTTAATAATGACACATGGAATACATTATGCACTCTCATGGATGCGGGAAATGTTATCATGTATGCAACTGGCCCTATCTTTTTTAATATTTCAAAAGGTCGACAATATCTTATTGACAGCTTTGGGAAACTTCCTAATATTAATGAACTTGTTTTCTCCTTCACTTTTAAGAACACATGTTCTCCCACTTTAAAATATCTAAACACTCTATTATTTTCTGGATAAAAAAAATTGTCTAGCCTAGGAAGCCTTTAAATTCTTCTTGATTTTTTCCATCTTCTATTCTATTTCCTTCAACAAATTTGGCCCAACAACTACTTTTTTTGATGGGTTATACCAACTTACTAGAGTGTTACACTTTATTCCATACAATGCTCCAATCAAACTCATTTTTAATGATAAATGATACAGTATTCTATTAGTCATCTCTACTTTCCCATTTGACTCTAGCTGATATGGTGTACTGAGATTTAGATTTATACCAAACCTTTTGAACAAACCTTTCCAAAAACTAGAAGTGAATTTTGGATCTCTATCTGAAACTATTTCATTCGTCACTCCATGCAGCCTAGAAAATTATTTCATATATATTTCTACAATATTTCTTGTCTTGTGTGTTGTCTTCACTAGAATAAAATTTGTTGCCTTAGTTAATTTTTCCACCACCATCATGATGGAATCATCTTGCTTCACTGTTCTAGGAAACTTTGTAATAAAATCAATTGTAACAACTTACCACTTCCATTATGGAATGGTAAATGACTACAACAACCCCACTGGATGTCTATTCTATATTCATTGATCCAGGTGGATATTGGCGGCCACCCACCTATTCCAACTGGCTCCTCTTGACAGTTTTTAGTTCAACACGTTTCTTTGTAATGATGACATTTATTTGTAATTTTGGGTTCTGCACTTCCAGGGCTATCCTGAAGCCCTACACAACATCCAGGTGGATATTGGTACTCGCCCACCTATTCCAACTAGATTATTTTGGAATTTTTCATGTCAATGCATCTTTATGTACTTCCAGGGTCATTTTTGGGCCCTAAATAGTTTGTGTTTTTTTTTTTTTTTTTGCTTTGCATAGTAAAATTCTACACAAAGTTAGAGTTTTTATGGCATAATATGTAGTCCTCTAAAATACCTTTCCAATGAGATATCACATGTCTAAAACTAAGTTCGTATGCAAACTTTATGACCCCTGGAAGTTAAGGTACCAACTTACCCATCGAGGCCCACAACTTTTAGCGTTTCATCCACTAGGGCTAGGTTTTTGGATGTATAGGGTTTTGGAATTCATGAGTAATGTTAGAAAGGCCTATGGAGCCTCATTGTAATCATTCTTCTCATACATATGCTTGTTGCAGCCACATCTCTTCTCATAGATAGCTACCACCATTCGAGCAAGTTGTTTTCCATTCTGCAGTTTTACAGTTTCAGCCTATTTTATTCATTCAATAGAAGTTATTGTTCACTAGATATGTGTTGTTGTTCTTTGTATATCTGTGTTATTTTAATCAGTATGTTATTCATTTCGTTCCTCTCATAAATCTGTATCAATGGTATTTGAGTGGTCTTCTCTTCATTTATTTTTCTTCGTGCATGTCCCCAACAGGATCTGGGTACAAGAAGGTGGGACTCAAACCAGTTGAGCCTTTGCAAGAATGGTCACACAAAAAATCATGGGGGATGAGAAGAAATATGATGGAGCAGGAGATCCCTTTAAACTGTTGCTCGAGGAATCCCTTGCGTGACAAATGAACGAAATGATGGACAACTTTGCACGGATCCTTCGATGGCTACCCACAGGAGACGCGTCTTCATCAAGTGGCCATGCAACCCCCTTCAATGTACAAGTAAATTTTAATATTCCATTATTTGAAGGACCGATAGATGTAGATGTTGTAGATAAATGGAAAAATATGCTTGAAGGGTATTTTTCAGTCCATAATTTTTCTGATAGGGAAAATATTACTTTTGCACTCCTCAAGTTCGTCCCCATGTTAAGGACTAGTGGGATACTTACTCTGAGTAAAGAGCCATAGAGGAATCTATAATATTTGTAGTCGCCCCCTCATGGAGTTCCTTCAAGGATTCCATTAAATAACAATACTACCTTGTTGGAAGCTATGAGGACCAGTACAAAAGATGGAAAGCGAACACTTGTTTCACTCACGGATGTGGGTAAAGGGGGCTCCGCTTCATTTCATTATCAATAGTGGCCTTTAGAAGAACATTATCTCATCAGAGATCGTCAAGAAGTTGGACCTACTGATGACATCGCACCCACATCCCTACACCATAGACTGGCTTCGCCAAGGAAGAGATCACCACACCAACCAACAATGTCATCTTCCCTACGACATCAAGCCCTTCAAAGACAAGGAATTGTGTTATATTTCTCCCCTTGAAGTTTGTGATGTTATTTTAGGACAACCATATTTGTGGAAGAAACATGTTGTGTATGAGTCTAGACCCCGCATTTCCATAGGATTGATTTCATATTTATCTTCATTTCCACTAAACTTAGGTATTTCCATTGATTCTTAATTGAAGTCTAACCGAAACCTTCAAATTACAACTTCAATATATTAATAATAATGATCTAAAATAGTTACAAACCTTTTTATAATATAATATCATGCGTTTTCTCTTTCCAATGGATTTTGAATCAACTCAATTGGACATCCCAATCAAAAGTTATGATAGTTTTAAGTGAACATACCTTTGAAAAGTTGATTTGGAATCTATCCTTTTGGACAAACTTCTTTTCAGTGTAACCTTGAAATTTTGGCTCTTCTAAATCTAAAATTATGGCATGTAGTTCTATGATATTTTGTCTCTACTATGCCACAAGTCTGATCAAAATTTTATGTGCCAAGTGAAAGTTATGGTAACTTTCCCAAAAATTGATGAGTTTTGGCGTTTTCTAGAGAGAAAACTTGTACAAAATGCCACAGCTCCAATTTTTATAATATGATTATGAAATTTTTACCTGAAATAATGTGACTTGTTATCTATCTAATGCAACTTGTGGCACTGAATTTGGAGCTTTACTAAATAATATGTGACCATTTTACCAAGAATAATTGTTTGAGACTAGTTATAGGACTAGTCTAATTCCCTAACTTCCACAGACTCTATCGTGGGAATTAGAACGAAAAAAAATATGAAATTTTTATCAAAAGTAATTTAGTATGTCTCCTAAGGATTTTGAAAATTTCACAGTGTAAAACATCACCAAAACAAAGTTATAACTAAATTCCCAAATGACTCATTTGAGATTGATTTCATGGATAGTAAAAATCTCTAACTTGCATAGGATGTATCTTCAAAAGTAAAATGTCCAAAAACCTAAAATGTTTACCAGTATAACTTCATTGTGTCGTCTTGGTATTTAAAAAATTTCATAGTCTGAAAAGTTTCAGAAAAAATGTTATAGAAAAATTCCCAAAATGACTCATTTGAGATTGGTTTCAAAGCTAGTAAAAATCCCTAACTTGCATAGGATGTATATCCGAAAGTAAAATGACCCAAAAACTTATGATTTTACCAATATAACTTTGTTATGTATTCTTAGTATTCTAAAATTTCATAGTCTGAAACTTCACAGAAAAAATTTATAGTGAAAATGCCAAGATAACTCGCTTGAAGTAGAAAAACCTTGGGATCGATGTTGTAACACCTAATGTTATGAACCAGATGCTTAAAATATCATAATAAACCAGGAGTACACACCATGTAAAACAATCTGAGGGTGGAGAACAACTCCAATATAGATAAGGGAGACGAGTTACATAATAACTCATTAAATAATAGGATAATCTCATCCAAATACCCAAAGACATTCATAAATCACAATTAAAATCCCCTCAATAATGAATGCATGATCTCTATATATAATTATTCACACACTACATATGAAGCCCCTTTACTATTAGGTTGATCCCATTACATATACATTTACACATTACATGTACATTTAGCCCAATATATACTCCCCTTTGTGGACATATCATATACATTCAACCCCATTTATGCCCCCTTGGTGTTATAGTCTAAAATTCCACCACTGTGAATTTTTTATCATGGCCCATCCGTATACACGCCTGCAAATCACTTTTCTTGGATTTACTTGCCAAAAATATCATTTTTCAAGGTGTACGCGCCTTGATCTATAGCCAACCTGCGTACATACGCTACCTAATACATAGGCAGCCCACATAAATAAGCTACCTGATACATAGACAACCCATGTACACTCACAAAAGTTGAAAAAAATTAAAAAAATTGTGCTCTCCCATGGGGTTTACGGGCTATTTTGGGTTGCATAACCATTCTTACCTCTTGTATCCCTTCTCACAACCAAATAACCATCTAATTTCCATATAAAAAGGGCACTAGGGGGGATCATTTGGAATAAATTTTGAAAAAACAAAGAAACTCTGTCCAAATTTCTCCTTCTTTCTCTCTGAGTTTATGCATTCAATTATGAGTATCCATACTCAACAATATGATTCTCTCATCCTTTTTATGCAATCCATCAAACCCCTTAGTTTTGCCTGTTGATTGTGAGGATTTGCTAGTGATTGTGGGATTAATCCACTTAGAGTCTTATTGGAGGAACCCAAGGGATGTTCGTAGAGAAATATTGCCATTAAAGATTTTGGTTGTAATCTTCCTTATATGTTATCAATAAAATATAACTTTCCTTTCCCACTTCGTGTGTCTATGTTCTTGTGAATATTTTTGAATGTTTATAGCTTATTTCCTTAGAATTAGTACATGTTTATGTTAATAATGATTGCATATATGCTCTTGTAGATAGTTTTCTGAGTCGTTTCAGGTCAGCATTGGGAGGGGACCTATAATCAAAGAGAAAATAGCATACAAAGGGGATCTACTATGAACGAAAGGATACAAGGTGTCATTCTTAATCTTTTTCTTGTTTCCCTTGTTTAAAAGAAATCATTAGGGTTTATGAGATTGGGTACTTGAATAGGTCATTTTATTTCTTTTAAGGAGTCATCACTCTACTTAGCCATTAGACCCTGACTAGGGGGACTTTCCCCCAAAGTAGAATTGGTGAATCCATTGGAGAGTCTCCTCAGGGCCTGTTAAGGAGATCTTCTCTTGGTTTGATTTTTTTTTTTCTGTACTTTCTAAGTCTATCTGAGTCTTTGGTCACCTTCTAGGTGTTTACCAGGTTACTTGGGTCGGGTTTCAAGTCTAAATCTTTTCTTTTTTTGAATATTTTCAAACATGTACGTGACCTGTTGGTTGCTGAGAACGTGTACATAAACATTCATACTTGACATATCCCATGTACATACACAGGGTCTCGGAACACATCACGCGTCTTTGTATCATCTTGAAGTATTTTTATAAAAAAAAACCTCCCACTTTTCCAGGAAACTCTTGGTTTCTCACATCCTCCTGAGTATCAAGGACCTCTGTTGGCTACTATTTGACAGGGTTTGAGTCTTGGTTTGTTTATAATATTTCAATATGATCTATTTTGTATGGTCTTCTTTATCTCTCTATTTTTCTCAAAGTTTGAAGGTTTGTTTACAAGCTTTAGTCTCTCCTCTAGATTCTTTTGAATCCCTTCCCTCTGGAAGTGTTCTAGGACTTGAAAAAGTCTTTTGTTTGTTTTCCTTCTCTCTTTGTATGTTGTGAAAATGAAAAAAAAAGTTTTTTTATTCTGCTCCTTAATTTTTCATTTCAAAACCCAAAAATAAATAAAAAATTGTAGTTAAGTTAAATCTTTTTCTTCCCTTCCCTTGCTTTCATTTTCCAAAAAAAGAAGCTTCTTACATGCATTTTCATGTTACATTGCATTGTTTACATATTATATTTGAAAAATAAAAAGATCTTAATACATGCTTTTTTTTTCTCATCTTGAAAAGAATTTAAAAGGAAAAGAATATTTGTCTGTTTTCTTCCTTTACTTTTCTCGCATTGAGGACAAAGTTGCATTGTGCATTTTTTGCATCGAAAAGAGAAATGTTTGCATTTCAAGTTTTTCTTGAAACTCTTTTTCATTTGTAGAATTAGTTTAAAATCTTCTTTTCCATTGTTCTAATTAGTTTCTTTTTTACAAGAGTCTCAAACAACGTCAATTGCACTTCCATTCCTTGAGTAATAAAAGCCCCTAAAATGAACACACTAATCTAAAATACATTAGTAACAATTTTCCTAGGGTTCACCAATAGCTTAGGCTAGGGCCTTGGATTAGATGTGGAGACGTAAACTCTCCAAGGAAAACCAAAACTTAACTTACGTGTTTGTGCTAGGGTGTGAAAAATCCACCTTGTAATTACTTAATCTGGGAAGGTCCTCTAACACAAGATTCAAACATGAGGCCACATGGACGATGATGTTGGAGATATCCACTCTTGATATCGAAAAAATGTTTGGGAGAGTCTATATTGGGGGTGAATCTTGTAATGTTACTGGCCCAACTTATGTTAGACCTCTAAAACACTTGGATCCATCTAGGCTACTCTAAGAGTGATTTTGGCCCTGTTATGTTTCAGGCCTCGGGAGGAGCTTCAGGCTTCGTTACCCTACCCATACACTCGCTCGATTGTTGATTGTACCCCCTAATTGTTGATTACAATTTGGTGGCCTATTTTCCATTATATAGTTTGACACACAAGTGACTAAGAGGGGTGTATTGTGGTACCTAAGGAAAACTCTGTACTCTATGGGCGACGCTCGAAGGGACCGTCTGTTGGAGGTCTGGGTAACTACTTCTTCTAGCCAGTCATTTTCCTTTGTGAATACTTTGGACACTTGGGAATTCATCTTCCTAGGTCAGAAGCATTCAAAAGGATAGTTTTTTTGGCTTGTATCCTTTTAGGATTTTCTTTTTAGTGGTGTGCTCTATGGTCCCTAGTTTTCCATAGTGAGTTAGTCAATCATTTCTTTGGCTCAATGACCTGAGGTGGTATACTTCCCACTCCATTGGTCCAGAGGAATTTTTGGTATTCCACTTAGAAACGTGGAGGTGCCTTCTGATAGGTGTAGATTTTTATACCACTAATTTACCAGAGTTAGTGTGTGAGATTTTTACAGACATGAACAATTCTGCAAGGGAAGAACCTGTGTATAAGACCTTCATGGAAAAATTTCCTGATGATACTAACCAAGAAACCCCTTCACAAGGGGACTCTTGTGATTTTCCTTTCTTTGGAAATGTTGGTGTCCCTTTAATGGACACAATGAAAATTCATGGGTTGAATGTGGGGCTACTGGTTTAGTTGGGTACCATTCCAAATGTCCCCAATTTTCTTGAGTCTTCTCAGTTAAGAACCTTATTTCATGGGAATCATGTTGATGTTCCTTCATCAACAAAGTCATCTCTTCCTCCTTTTGCATTCTCTGGTGAAAGTCTAGCTACTAGTAATTGAAAGTCTAAACGAAATAGAAAGAGGAAGAATATGAAGAGTAAATCTCCAACCTTTGCCAATCATGTTGGGAGAAAAATTCATGTCACTGGTATTCATACTGGCAATGTATCCTCTATGAGTCATGTTTTCGACTAATCACCAACCTCTGCACGTCATGTTGGATATGTGCAACCAACCACTACAATTCATGATGGGGGCACAAGTCTTGTCAATGTAATTCATATGAGTGATATGTCAACAACCTCTGATTGCCATGTTGGGGACAAGAAACCATCTAGCGCTAGTCATGTTGGGGGAATTGATTATGTTGAGAAACCTACATGGATAGGATGTAAGCCTAAGGTCCCTTGTAATCTTTGTAAGGGAGATCACCTTACTCATTTATGCCATGGAATTCCAGAGGTATGAAGATTGTGGTCCTTGTCCGCAAGCTCTTTTGATTTTGAGTCTTCTTTGGTTTCCCAACAATCTATTCATTATTTGGTTGATGAAGTGATCATGTCGATGCAATCTTAGGCTGATCCCACTCCTCTTTTGGGGGTTGATGTGCCTTCAGACCAAGTTGTCTCGCAGTCTATTCATCCTTTGGTTGATGAAGTAGTTATGTCGATGAAATCTTTGACTGATCCCACTGCTCTTTTGGGGGGTGATGCGCTTTCATACCATGTTGTCTCGCAGTCTATTCATCCAATGGTTGAGAAAGTGGTTGCACCAATGCAATCTTTGATTGATCCCACTCTTCTCTTGGAGAGTGTCGAGCATACCAAAGTGGTCACGCCGATGCAACATTTGGTTGATCCCACTCTTGTTATGGGGAGTGATGTGTCTATCGACTATGTTCTTAGAATTTTCAGTTCAGTACCTTCATAACAAGGGGGCATTATGCTCACTTTGATCACACCCCCTCCAAGTCCTAAGACAATTTCCTTTGATTGGAATGATCTTGTTGAGCCTTTCCTTCCTTCTTCTGCACCCTTTCAAATAAGGGTTGAAGTTAATGACCAAAAAATATTTACCGATGTAATGTGGATGAAGGAGCCTCCACAAGTATTTTATCCTCCTTGGCTTGAAAATATTTGGGTTTTCCCAAGCTTATGTATGTTTCACATGAGCTGTTGTATTTTGACAGATGTCCTAGTGAATATTTGGGGATTGTTCCTCAGATTCCTATCTCGATAGGTGGGAATATTGTTCTTGTCGATGTTATAGTGGTGCAAGGCCCATTAGATTTCAACATGCTTCTCGAGCATGATTATGTATATTATATGAACGTTGTGGTGTCTATGCTCTTTCAGGTGATGCATTTCCCTCACAATGGAAGAACTGTCACTATCGACCAACTGGCATCTGATAATCACCATCCTAATTCGGTGTTAGTTTAGGATGCCCCTTTATATGTTCCTAATGTTCGTGTAGACTCTACCACGCCATGGGTAAATTATGTGGTGTTTTATCCTCGATGTTCAATTGCTTCTTAGGAACCTGTGCAATCATGTTTTCCTTCTTGAGACATGGCATCAACAATTGATCATTTTTTTATCCAATGGGGGCATGGGAGCCCTTGCTTCCTCCTCTTGGTCCGAGTGATCTTGAGTTTCCTTTCGAGTATGATCTCACTGCTTGTAGATGGTCAATCCCTTGTGCTTGTGATTCTTGATTGATAGACTATGTCAGTCTCAGTCATAACCTCCATCATCATATGGAATATGGTCATTTTGATTCACCCTTTGGGATTGTCGACCCTCCTTGTTCGGGTGATTTCTCGGATATTGAATTTCCTTTAGATGAGGATATACTTGAAGCCATGAATATGGATTGTATACTATTGGAATACTTAGATCATGGTTTTCATTTTATTCCCTTTTGGGATACTTTCCAGGTATATTATCGAATAGACTCTTGGTCAGAGCCTAGCAACAGTGTCTACTTGAACCAGTACCATGCATGAGTTGTAAGGTTGTGTAGTTCCTTGTACCATATTGTACAGTCTAGTTTTGTTGTTTTCACGTTTTGTATTCAATAGCACCTCCTATTTTCCAGAGTTTCTATCTATATTGGATTTATGAACTCTTAGATGAGTGTATTATCCATATATGAAGGATCTTGGAGACATTTTTCTTTGACATTTGTTTATCATATCGTTTTTTTCTAACAGTTATTGACCTCAAAATATATAGGTTATATTTTTCCCTACTTTCATTTTTGTGTTATCTGTTTCATGTTTCTTTTGGCCTTACGATCGACCCCACTGAATTGCAACACTAACCTTACTTACTGATAAGTGTGTCATATTTTATGTGGCAGTGCCTTCCTTCCATGGGCATCCTTTTTAGAGCCTTTTTTTCCATTTGGTTGCCATGTCGAAATACTTCATAGGCATGGGATCCTTGTTTAGTCCCACATTGACTTTGTGTTGAAGCCTCATCCTTCTTCTTCATCATTTTTTTGGCCTATACCCATGTAACTCCCCTAGACCATGGTTTGTCTTCTTCAATATCACTTAAACTATGAAACCAACATCTAGCGAGAGATTATTTATCCTTTTCAGTTAGATTACATACAAAAAGGAGCCCCATTGGAGTCTTCTTTAAGCTCTTTTCAGACTCCCTAAAATTGAAAATATTTCCAAGGGATATTGTTTCCCTTCACGCTCGCAAAAATGAAACATCAAGACACATATGCCTAGAGATATTTAAGCCCCTTTTCGGTCTAGATCGCTAATTTTCGAAAAAGGTATACTCTAGCAACTACGGTTCTCTAGGAGAGTATTCTCAGGTATACGTTTATCCCTTTTTTCGGGCCCAAGGGACTAAATTTATGAAAAAGGTCCATTCTCCCTGGTTTTGGTTTATCTCTTTTTCAGGCCTTGAAATTATTTATGAAAAAGTAAACCCCTCTAGTCTTCTTCAATCCCTTTTTAGACTCCCTAAACAAGAAAATATCACAGAGTGGCCTTGTTTATTTCACACTCACTAATTGGTCTAGAAAAAACACCCATTGGTATAAGTTTACCCCTTTTTCCTGCCAATAGATTAATTAGGAAAAAGGTACGCCTCGGGAGACACGTCTCGCCAAGAGATTATTCCCAAATATTGTTTTATTTTTTTCAGGCTTGGGGGACTAAATGTACAAAAAAGACCACTTTTGAGTCTTCTTTTAACGGTTTTTTAGAATCTCTCAACGTCAAAAACCACTGAGCTTACCTTCCATGGGATCGTAAAACTTTACATTGAAGGAATCTCCTCATTCTTTGTGTTAATCAGTAATCGCATTGCATGTCTCACTCTTACGTCTTTGACCTAATGTTAGCTCCATCTTGTTGTTGATGTACCTTTAGAGTATTCCTTAGGTGCAGGCCTTGCAATATTTTTTCCTTTGCAATCTGACACCCTGACCCATGGATGAATTTTCTCGAGTGTCTTTATCCTACATGTGTATTCCTGCACTAAGAATCGGTATGTTCCCTGCACTTGGAACTAGTTTTTTCCACGACACGCATTCCTCTTTTGTAACGTATCATTCTTTTATTCTCTTTCAAGCTCATTAAATATATGAAAAAGACAAAAAATATCAAATATTCGAAAAAAGAGGGGAAATGGATGCATTATCATTATTATTGGCAGCAATCTTGTCACCCTTGGACAAAGCACATCCTTATGTTTGTCACTCAGTTTTGGGATTTAGCATGACCTTCAGAAGTTGTTCTCGTTACATAGAGTTGTTTCCTCCTCTATTTGGTTACTCTTCTAAACATATGAAGAGTTTGTGATGCCTCCTATGTCACCAACTTATGTCAGTAACATGTTGCCCCAGTCACTTTATATGTCATTCTTTTGTCCAAGGAAATGTTTACATCTTGATTCACCCATTCTGTAGTCAGACTCTTGGCCTTCGCAGGTTTCCCATCCTATGAGTCCTAGCAAGTCCACATTCAGAATCAATGAAGTTTCATTTCTAATGTTTGAGATCCTCCACTATTTTCGCAGTGACTTGTTGAAGACCTCGGGGTAGTGAGTCTTACATTATTATTATACTCCTACCTGAGTTTTGAAGATCTTGAAGTTATTGCTCGAGTTATGAATCTATCATCTCCATCTATAGAAATTAATACTTCCTAAAGATTAACGTGTATATGTTATTCTACTCTTATATCTTCCAATGATTTTGAGATGTAGCTTGAATGTCTATTATTCGTGTCTACGATCCTTTTCGACATAGATCTATTGCATATATTTTATGTTGCCTTGATTAATATAAATATATGACATGGATATGCAGTGTACTTGATTGGCATCCAAGCTTAGTTTTTCCCGAGCATGGGTATGTCTGCCTCAGAGAGATTGATTTGATTACAAATGACACGCTCATGAACACTCGTCTGGGTTCAATTTACCTAGTGATTTCTTGGATATTTTGTAATGTATTTCGGAAATCAGTTTCTCTTCTAACCTCACACATTATTGGGCATCCGTTATGGTCCAAAATGCCACCAATGTGCATTTTTTATCATGGCCCATCCATATAAATACTTGCAAATCACTTTTGTTGGAGTTCCTAGTCAAAAATATCATTTTTCAAGGTGTATGTTCCCTGATCTATAGTCATCCCATGCACATACGATACCTTATACATAAGCAACCCGCATATGTACACTAATTTGTGCTCTCTCGTGGGGTTTGCAGGCTATTTTGGGTTTTACAACCATTCTTACCTCATGTATCCCTTATCACAACCAAATAACCGTCTAATTTGCATATAAAAAGGGCCCTAGGGGGGTCACTTGGAATAAATTTTGAAGAAACAAAGAAGGTCCACCCAAATTTCTCCTTCTTTCTCTCTGAGTTTATGCATTCATCTATGAGTATCCATCCTCAACAATCTCATTCTCTCATCCTTTTTATGCAATCCATCAAACCCCTTAGTTTTGCATGTTGATTGTGAGGATTTTCTAGTGGATGTGGGATTAATGCACTTGGAGACGTATTGGAGGAACCCAGGCGAGGTTTGTAGAGCAGTGTCGACATTAAAGATTATGTTTGTAGTCTTCTTTATATTTTATCAATAAAAGAGAGCTTCCCTTTCCCAAATTGCGTGTCTATGTTCTTGTGAATACTTTTGAATGTTTATAGCTTATTTCATGGGAATTACTACATGTTTATGTTAATAATGATTGCATATATGCTATTGTAGATTTTTTTATGAGTTTTTTCAGGTCAGCTTTGGGAAGAGACCTACAATCCAAGAGAAAATAACAAACAAAGGGGATTTGCTACGAACGAACGGATACAAGGTGTCATTCTTCATCTTTTTCATGTTTCCCTTGTTTAAAATAAATCGTTAGGCTTTGTTAGATTGGGTAAGAATAGGTCAATTTTTTTTATTTTAAGGAGTCATTGCTCTTCCTATCCAGTAGACCCTGACTAGGAAAACTAGTTACATTTTTTTAGGCCATCAACTTTGTATGAGTTCTTTATACTAGTGCATCCAACAAAAGTTCATATTTTCTTCCACCACCTCTGTAATTTTATAATTATGTATAATAAAAATTAAATCACTTAATACAACTTAATACAGTCTAATAGTGAATTTTATTCATTGTATATTTTATTTATGTTCACCAAATATTTAGTTATTCAAATATTTAGCTATTCCCTTCATTGGAATTGGCTTATGCCCAACCATGTTTTTTTTTTTTTTAATAAATCCTTAGAAAGATTTGTGGATATCAATAATATTCAATTGAAATATTTATTATTTAGCTATTCAAATATTTAGCTATTCCCTTCATTGGATTTAGCTTACGCCCAATAATGTTTTTTTTTTTTTTTAAATCCTTATAAAGATTTGTGGATATCAATAATATTCAATTAAAATATTTATTATTTATTCTTATTCTAAAATATGATACAATAAAAGAGACCACATATGATATATAGATATGATATATGGTATCAAAGAATTAATAAAATTACTTTCACAATTTTGATATTGATTTTATAAATATATAACTACTATACAAAGAATTAATAAAATTAATTTCACAATTTGATATTGATGTTCTAAATATATAACTAGTTTTTTTATGTTTACAAACTAGAATATTTATTCGTATTCTTATTCTTATTGTAGAATATGATACAATAAAATTCTTAATCTTAATGTAGAATATGATACAATAAAAGAGATCACATATTATATATATATATATATATAGATATGATATATGGTATTATGAGAAGAATTAATAAAATTATTTTCATAATTTTGATATTAATTTTCTAAATATATAACTACCATACAAAGAATTAATAAAATTACTTTGACAATTTTGATATTGATGTTTTAAATATATAATTAGTTGGATTTTTTATACAAACTCAACAAATTATGCAATCAATTTCTCTTTCTATAAAAAAATATTTTCTCTTGAAAATAATAATATTTAATATAAATATTTATTGAATTAATCTTACTGTGATAAACGCTTATTTTCTAACCATTATCATGATCTTGCCACAAATTCTGTATTCCTTTCTTCTATATCAAATTTCCAATCTCACTTATATACTTGTATTGAGTGAAAATCTAAAATCTATATGTGTATGATAATCTCTTAATTTCTTCAAACCTTAAAATAATTCAATCTCTTAATTTCTTCAAACCTCAAAATAATTCAGTTCAATCCTTTCCTGTTATTATTACAAACGAATTCGTTTGTTAAATGTATTCTCAAATTGTTAAGCAATGGATGGTATGTCAATAACCCTGCTTGTCCATTGTAAATTTCCAAACATTGGGAACTTTTTCTCCAAAAGTTTTATATGCTTGTTGAAAATGTTTATTTTTCAAATGATTCTTTTGATTATGGTGCATATAACAAAAGTTTGAAATAAAAATACAGATTTCATATTGAAGTTAAAATACATAATTTACTGTCGGTGACCGAGTGTGTTGTTAAGCCATTCCGTGTTGTTAAAGTCACGGGGTTCGAAACCTGCAGGGACAAAAAATCCAACGAGTGTGTTGTTAAGCCATTCCGTGTTGTTAAAGTCACGGGGTTCGAAACCTGCAGGGACAAAAAATCCAACCATGTTAAAGGTTGATGTGGCTCAGGCCAAATGCGAGATGCAAACAAACTGACAGGAAACTAACAAACTTATGGCTTCAGATTAAGCATTCGAATTGCATTAAAGAGTGGTCAATTAAAATTTATGAAAGCTTAAATTACACACAAAAAAATTAATATTCTTATTAAATTCAAATCAATATATAAATATATAGTTGAAATTAAATTCAAGTAAATCTAAATTTAGAAAAAAAAAGTTGAGAGAATATCTGAACAGTCTCTAATCACACAGTCCGGGACAGCCATTCCCCTGCACAACATAACATTTATATGTCAAGATAGTATGCAAATAATATTTAATGAGAGTAGAATTTTACACTTTGAATACAAACCTTTTCACGGGCATGGGCTCTTGCCAACAGCCATAACGCTCCTCCTTCCGTTCCATCCTCAGCAGGAGTGTAGACATTTCTAACAGCTTCCTGTTCAGCAATCGGAGGCAAACACAATTCTATGGCGATGGGCTTCAGAACTCCGTCGGCTGTGAGGAAGATAGCTTATTGATGCGTTCGGCTTCAGAACTCCTTCCGTTTTATTCTCGTCCGATAGTAAATTCTTCAAACTCACATCTCTTTTTTTACCTATATAATGCTATTATAACAGGGTGATTCCAATTATATTATCAATATCACTGTGATATATTAGTTCTAATTGTATTGCCATACTAATACTTGTATATGTTAATTTAAAATTATATTTCTAGATTATAGTGTCACTAAATTGGTGTATCAAATACTAAATTGCAGATATACAACCTAACCTGGAGCTGATATCCTAAATGTACATGTCCTTAACCAGTTAAAAATAACTCAATGGAGTCCATCTTTACCTAATCTCTAATAAACAGTTTCGTAAGCAGACTCGCATGAAAAGCTTAAAAACCTGGTGGATATTAATCCGAACGCTACAATGGGCATGAGGAGGGCTAAATGTTATACCTGTTTTAGTTGGGGGATGGCCCGTCCTGCATCTTCTAGGATATGGGAAATCCTTGGAACCACCCAACACTGGTCTCAGCAGCTCTGGACTGCTGTCAGGGACCCCAATATCGTTGTAGACGGCATAATCGTATATCCTATCAGATACTTTCCTCTCTCCTTTTCCATTTCCTCGTAGTTCCACCATATCTTGCTCCCTCAGTTTCTTTAAACCTTCTGGCGTCTCCTGGGGTAAGTAGCTCTGATAATAGGACGCACTAGTCAGCATTAATCCATGGACCCATTCTTGACTGGAAGTGAAAGACCCTAAGCTATAAAACGATTAATTGGAAAAGAACTGCATAATACCTTATTCGAGAAGAAAATACGATCTGTTTTGCTGGTATCATAAGGGGCAATCCAGGAGTTGCACTTAAAGCGCAGTTTACCTTGACCAGGGATATCGAGAGTTAGAGATTTCATAAAGAACTCTCGTGAATGCATATTCTTTATGAGGAATGCTCCTGGAACTCCCAGACCAGAGTTCCACTTCAAGGTGATTTCGTAGTGTCTGTCATCAGCAATGGGTCCATCAAAGGGATTCCACTTTAAATAAGATGCTTCGCCAATCATTTTTCTGAATCCCGTTTCTGACATAATACATTGATTTGTACGCAGATTATAAAATCAGAACCTTAAAAGGACAGCTATTATTTAAAACCCCATGGAAATCGTCTATATCAAATAGAGGGGCATAATATTAAAGGTAAGCTCTCGTAACCGTATTGAACTGCCGGAGCTCATTCGGAAACCAACCAAGAACCGTATTTGTATTCCCCTTAACAGTATTGAACCGCCGAAACCAACTGGAACTGTTTTCAACTGCCACAGCTCATTCGGAAACCAACGGGATGCAACTGTTTTCTTGTTGGGAGCTTCTGGAATGGTCCATTACTCCGTCTACGATTCTCTAACTAAATTAATGTGGAACAGTTAACACATAGCCAACAGAAGCTTGATGGAAGCTTGGCTATAAAAACTTTTGTTTGGTCCCCAAGGTTGCTTAATTCAATCAATTTCCTTCAGTCTTACACCATCAATCAGAGTGAGCAAAGCTTGGAAGTGCCATACGGAAAGCAAAATTTGTGTGGAACTGGGAAAACTTCTACATCAACTAGTCAAACTCAAGCAACATCAATGGCAGGAGGTATGATCCATTTGGCATCTATATTTAGATTCTTTTGAAGAATTTTATTCCGCATATTTTAGAATCGATTTAAAGCTAACATTTGATATCGGAGCATTTTTATCTCTGCCTTGGTGTTTTGGAGAAAGACGGGTTTATTCTGTCTCGAGAAGTTTCATTGCATTGTTGTGCGACAGCATCAGACTAATGCTTCATTGCTATACCGTTGATTTAAGAGAAACTGTACTAGAATTCATATTACTATCCCTTTCTATGTTTAACATTGCAACGAAGCTATCATATGCTTTTATTCTACATATTGCTTAGTTTTGAAAATCGTTGCAAGTCCATCATTATTGCCGGGATCTACAGTGGAGTCTCCTAAAATGTAGGAAGCAGACACCATGGGTTTGCTAGGGTTAGTATGTGTTGCATTCAGTGGCAATAAAGCCAGCAGGCACGTTACAATACCAATGTTTGCAAACCTTTCCATTACGTCTAATACTTCTGAAATGCTCAACTAGAAACTTTCATGGATACTGCTTAAATCATAGTTTTGGGATCAATTGGTGATGCATAATCTGTCCATCTAGTTTTATTTATGCAATTTATAATTATTCTCATATCAACTTAATTTTATGCATAAAAGAAATAATGTCTAGTCATCCATATAATTTTAATTGATTCGAGAATAGCCACAACATCTCTAATTAAATAATATTATATATTATGATTGATTAGGATCACATAAAGAATATTTAGACATAAATTGTAATTAATTATACTAAATATAATAAATTTTATCCCACAAGAATTTTTATTATATCTATATAATTAGTTAGGATAAAATATTAAAGTATTCATAACTTACCCACAGGAATTATGAATTAATAGTTTTATCATAAAGTTCAAATCTATGATAGAATAATTGAATCTGCTTGAATTGGAAATTTAACCCACACGCAATTTTTATGTCATTAGATTCAAATTTAAGCATGAATTTACATTGGTAAAGCATGAAATTTTATTTTATTTTTTGTTGGCCTCAATTTTAATGTAAGCATGTGATCTTTAATTTTATGCAGTTGTACAACCTGCAAATTTATTTGAAATTCGTTGTGATATCCCTGAACTTAAGGGAGATAACTATAAGGTATGGAAGGAGAGAGTTCTCCTTCATTTTGGGTGGATGGACATAGATTATGCTATTAGGAAAGATGAACCACCAGCACTCACTAATACCAGCACTATGGCGGACATCACGCTTTATGAGCGATGGGAGCGATCTAATCGCCTAAGCATGATGTTCATTAAGACTAAAATTTTAGCTGGTATTCGTGGTTCCATTGATCAACATGAAAAGGTCTGAGGCTTGCTAAAAGTCTTTGATGATCAATTCGTCACTTCAGACAAGGCACTAGCAAGCACCCTAATCATGAAATTATCATCCCTAAGGCTCACCAGTGTGAAAGGTGTGCGTGAGCACATCATGCAAATGAGGGACATTGTGGCTCAACTGAAGAAACTTGAGGTTGAAATATCGGAGTCTTTCTTGGTGCACTACATCCTGAACACCCTTCCGCACCAATACAGACCCTTCAAAATCTCATACAACACACATAAGGATAAATGGTCAATTAATGAACTCATGACCATGTGTGTTCAAGAGGAAGAGCGACTGGTGGTGGAACTGGGAGAAAGTGCAATTTTGGCAACGCATGGAAAGGGAAAATCTCAAGCCAATAAGAAAGGAAAAGGTAAAGTACCTCCCCAAGATGATATCAAGAAGAATTCCAAGTGTTTCTTCTGTAAAAAGAAGGGACACATGAAAAAGGAATGTGCCAAATTTCAGAAATGGCTTGTGGACAAAGGGTTTGCAAAACCTAAGGAAGCAAGTGGGAAGTGAGAAAAGCATCTTATCAAGAAACAAGCTGGGCTCGCATGTGGAAGCTATAGGAACATGCTATTTAAATTCAAGTAGTGGTTTTGTTTTAGAATTAGAAAAGACCTTTTATGTTCCAAGTTTTTCTAGAAACTTGATTTCAGTTTCAAGGCTTGTACCTTTTGGATATTCCTTCAACTTTTCAGAAATATATTTTAGTTTATTTTATAAATCTAATTGTGTTGGGAATGGTATTTTGTCTGATGGTCTTTACTGCATTAATTTACAAAACAATGTCATTTATGATTGAATGCATGTTAACACTGGCACTAAAAGATGTGTTATTAATGATGATTCCTCTAAATTATGGCACCGGAGACTAGGTCATATCTCCATAGAAAGAATTAAAAGATTGGTAAATGAAGGGGTACTTAATACTCTGGATTTTACTAATTTTGAGACTTGTGTGGATTGCATAAAATGAAAGTAGACCAACAAGTCAAATACAGGTGCCAATAGGAGTTCACACATATTAGAGATCATACGTACTAATATATGTAGTCCAGACATGGACTCACAGGGTCAGAGATACTTCATCTCTATTATAGATGATTACTCACAATATATGTATCTCTACATGCTTCATAAAAAGAACGAAGCATTAGATGCCTTTAAAATCTTTAAGGCTGAAGTAGAGAAACAATGCGGCAAGCAAATTAAGATCGTGAGATCGGATAGAGGTGGATAATATTATGGTAGATACACAGAAGATGGACAAGCACCTAGGCCATTTGCAAAATTTCTTCAAGAGCATGGGATTGTTGCCCAATACACCATGCCTGGTTCACCCGACCAGAATGGTGTAGCAGAAAGAAGAAACCGAACATTATTGGACATGGTGCGGAGTATGCTTAGCAGCTCCAATCTTCCTAAATCCTTGTGGATTGAAGCACTTAAGACGGCAGTGTATATATTAAACCGAGTTCCAACCAAGGTTGTTCCTAAAATGCCATTTGAATTATGGAAAGGTTGGAAACCGAGTTTGCGACATATGCGCGTTTGGGGATGCCCGTCTGAAGTGAGAATCTATAATCCACAAGAGAAGAATCTGGACCCAAGAACCATTAGTGGGTATTTCATTGGATATGTTGAAAGGTCTAAAGGTTACATGTTTTATTGTCCATATCATAGCACTAGGATTGTGGAATCAAGAAATGCAAAGTTTCTTGAAAATGACTTGAACAGTGTGAGCGATCAAACTAGGAACATAGTTTCTAAGAAGGATCATTCAGAATATCAACCTTCCACCCAAAGTGATAGATTGGTTATTGTTCACAACACCCCTCAAGTACAAACTGGTGTCGAACAGCCAATTGTTGAAGTTCCACAAGCTGTTGACGGCATTCCAGTAGATCAGGTAGTTCAAGAGTTTCCAAGAACTTTTGAACAACGAGTTGAAACACACACTTCTTAGGAAGATGGTGGTACAACATTAGGAAGATCTACTAGACCAAAGAGATCAATAATTCCTGATGATTATGTTGTGTATCTACAAGAATTTGACTATAACATTGGAGCCGAAAATGATCCCGAGTCTTTTTCACAAGCCATGAGTTGCAAAGAATCAGAATTATGGTACGATGCCATGAAGGAAGAGATGAATTCTATAAAGAGTAACGAAGTCTGGGATCTTGTTGAGTTGCCTAATGGTGCAAAATTCATTGGATGTAAATGGGTCTTTAAGACAAAGAAAGACTCATTGGGAAACATTGAGAGATACAAGGAAAGACTTGTTGTTGAAGGATTCACTCAGAAAGAAGGAATCGACTACACGGAGACTTTCTCTCCTGTATCTAAGAAAGATTCCTTGCGTGTAATTATGGCATTAGTAGCCCATTTCGACTTGGAGTTGCAACAAATGGATGTGAAAACGACATTTCTCAATGGAGATCTAGAGGAGGAGGTTTAAATGAAACAACCTGAAGGATTCCCTTCTAGTGATGGTGAGCAATTGGTTTGCAAACTCAAGAAATCCTTATATGGTTTAAAACAAGCATCCCGCCAATGGTATTTGAAATTCCATAATGTAATTTATTCTTTCGGTTTTGTAGAAAACATTATGGATCAATGTATATACCTGAAAGTTAGTGGGAGTAAAATTTGTTTTCTTGTTTTATATGTGGATGCCATTTTGCTGGCAACCAATGATAAGGGTTTGTTGTATGAGGTGAAACAATTCCTCTCTAAAAATTTCGATATGAAGGATATGGGTGAGGCATCTTATTTCATTGGCATTTGTAACATCCCGCTCTGGCGCACTTACCAAACTTATTCTTCGAGGACACTTGCTCGCAAGTGATCTGGATTTTTATGATAATAAAACTTTTTCCTTCATTATGATGTGTTAAGTTATATGACAGAATGTTTTTACTACGTTGATGTAGACAGGTGATGTTGACTCGGTTTCTTTGAGTGTGCAGGGTTCCGGACCTTGAGGATGCAGAGGCATCGGTGGAACTCCCTTGGACTCCGGATTGAGTCAGGGAGTGGGCTATTGAGTTGTTTCATTTACGATGATATTGTTTCGTTTTGATGATATA
>JZKD02S1844388.1:444843-457278 GCA_000966675.3 Picea glauca
ACGGAGCGCGGGACGTCGTCCGAGGAAAGCGAAAGGCAATGGTATGGTTTTAATTGGTGAAGTATAATGCATTTTATCTTCGGAAAATTTAATGTTATTGATATTATACTATTTTGGAAATTGTATGCAATTACTACCATTCGCATTCTGGATATCGTCAATAAGGTTATCACTTGCCTGCTGAATTTGGCCGAATTGACACCGTTGTACTCTGGATTGATCTGCATTTTAAAATGCCTTAATGCTCTGTGTTTTTGCTGACATTTGGGGCGTATTGTCCTGTGACTGAAATACTTTATTATTTCTGTGTTTTACCGAGATTGGGGTGTTTTATTGAGTTCTGTGAGTGGGCGTTTTTGTTTTTATTCTGCGTTCTTTAAATGCCTGTTTTTTTTTATATAATCTATGTTTTCAATATGGACATTGTCTTCAACATTTTTTTTATCAGATTTATATGTGGTTAAATGCTTCCTTTCAGGCGGAACAAGTTTGCTTGAACATCAAAACTATTTCCTTACATAGAAGTAGATCTATATCGCTGTAAGAGGGAGAAACTTGTAAATCAACCTTTTGTCACACCCTAATATTTGAATAAGTGCTATCCACATTCTGGATATCTCTCGCGCCATTTTCATTTCACCCTGGATGTTTTTAAATAAAAGAATTGGTCTCATTTATAGATAACCGCTAAGGGGTTGAAGAAAAACTTTTTCAATTGATTTCCAGTCAAGAGCTGCGTTTAAGTGACACATGCAAGCCTTCTACCTTTTGAACGCCTTCAATCCCTTTACATTTCAGTTGGGTGACTGGAGGTCTGCGCTGTTGACATTGCAAACCCCATGGCCGTCTGAACGCAAGATCTGAGACCCACTCCCTTCGTTTTTCTTCCTGGCAATTCGTGGTGCCTTCAGGCAGCCCATTTAACCCCCATTTTGCCAGAACTTAGACCCCGTATGTTGGAAACTGTTCTGTCTGGATTTACCATTAATACCTCTGTTATGTTGAATCTGACTATGGCGGGACCTTGCGTTCTGGTGTCAGTTGTATGGGCATTTGTTTTATAAACTCTAGGGTGAACTACTGACCCTTACACCTATTCATGCGTCTGTAATGATCCTCCCCACCTTGGCCTGTTTATTCACGATTTTTATTTCCACTGTCACCTTTTCCCATGTAGCAGTCCCAAGGTTGTCCTTGCTTTGGCTCATGAATTCTCTCCACCGATGATGGTCAATCGCTTGTTTTGTCGTTACGAGATTGTAGGTTCAAATCAAATTCTGACAGTTCAGGGATTTATCCTAATCCCCACTTCCCAGGTCGCTGTTACTCTTCCTAACGGTTACTGTTCGGTCATTAACTTCGTCCCTGGGTTGCCTTATTTAACCAAATGACGATAACAGAATTATCCTGAACCTTACCTTCGAGGCTGACCTTTGTATTTATATTATTAATTTGATACGTTATGATCAGTCGTCCTTGGTTATTCAATTGTTACTACCAAATCTAGTTCGACAAAGGATGAAGAAGGAAATTTATTTCTGCGATAGCATGTTTGATTTTACCGTAACTCTTTATAATTCCATTCTCACCAGTACTTTAGGTAGCATTGGTACAATGAAGGTAAATGGCGACCAACTAGAGTTTATTCATTTAATAAACCAAGCCTTCAGACCTCTTAGTTTAGAATGTATGCTTTAACTGTAACTATAGCGTATACTTCGTGGCTGTAGCGTATTGTAGCAGAATTGAATATGTCAGCGCCAGCGATGGTAGCGTTCTTGTCTTTGGTGAATGTTTATTACCATTATTGAATCGGACTAGATGACAATTAAGGACTCGAACACTGGCTAACTTTAAGGAAAATATTCAACTTAATAATAGGTTGCAGTACTGACATGCACAAATTGATAATCATGACGGGTTGTATGTAACTGGCAGTAATGAGAATTTAGGAAGGCAATTATAATCTAGACGTGTTGTAAATTAACGACAACCTACACGATATTTAGGAATGAAAATTAGAATCGGCTCCTTTTAAATAGTATATTTTCCCTTTAGACATCTCTCTAAAAACAATAAAATTCGGGACAGGTGGGACGACTACAGTAATCATGACTGCATGTAATAGTTTTATGGTTTTAATGCTTCGTTTTTTTTGCAAGTCGATTTAAAAAGTGTTTTTTTTATTTATTTTATCATGGTGGACCTCGATCACTAATTCCCTTAATTGTTTAAGATGCCCTTCCTTATGTTGACATCTTAATTCGTGTTATTTTTATTATCCTTTTTAAACATCATTATATATGTCATTTTAAATAAAGTCATTCTTAACCATGTCATAGTGTTATTCATAATTGTGTCATATTGTCATTCTTAATTATGTCATACTCTTAATCATGTCATTCTTAAATTATGTCATATTGTTATTCGAATATGAGGTTACTAATTATAGGAGGTTCTCTTATCTATGACATGATGGGTGGTAAATTTTTATCATTATCATTTTAAACAGGGTCATTATTATATATTGACACTTTTGTTATATTGTTATGCTCCATTGTGATGTTAGCTATATATATGAAGTAGTTGATGTGACCTCCTTAATAAATTGCTATCCTATTTTCTTTTGGTATTGATTATTGATAGTTGTCATATCTAATAAAGCCCTTTTTAACCTTGTCATTTAAATTTTATTAGTTTAGATTCCATTTTAATTTATGATGTATGTGTCATTTTCAATTGATCATACCTATCAATATGAAGTCATTTTTAGCGCATTACTATTGGAACTTAGTGAAGGTTTTATCTTGGTAGGTCGTTATCATTTTGTTGGTCGTAGCATATAAGAGGTTGTAAATGTAGAATCTCGGTCCGAATAGGTGATACAAATGAAGGGTGGTGAACATTTTATGACAGTGTTTTTAATCCTTATTGATGTAAAATAATACATGGTGCAATAACTTGACTTACGTACATTAAATTACTCCGAGTTAGTCGTTTAGGAGGGTTGTTCTTTAGATGATGTTGAACTTGAGTGTTCGTTGTCAGAGTCCTTGTCACGCGCCTTCCGTAAGGGGCGCAATCGTACTTCTTAATTGTGTCGTACTTGATTTTATTCAGTTGGATGCTTAGTCTGTTTTGTGTCGGGAGGGATGTAGACACCTCCATGTTCCTCAGAACAGTCGCCAGCCCTGAGACCTTAAATGGTTAAAATTGATGGGAACCTGGGCTTGAGCGTTGATTATGTGTCTTGGAGGTCCTAACCTTACAGGGTAGGATGGGCGGGTGGTCAGTTTTACTTTGTCATGATTACGTCTTGATTGGTCATCGAGTGGCAACGTAGAGTCGAGTGTGTTGTTACTTTTGCACACGCGCACGCACCTTAACACAAAAATTTAATGCAAGAAAAAAAAGAAAAAAAAAATTGCACCTGTTATCAGAGTTGTTGTCTTAACGAGGAAGGTCTTTACAGCATTAATATCCATAGAGACAGATTTCGAGGTATCTTGGGTCTGTCTCGAGAAGCCTATATTAATAAAATTTTAGAAATATTTCGGATGAAGGATTGTTCACCAAGTATAGCTCCCATTGTGAAGGGTGATAGGTTCAATTTGAACCAATGTCCGAAGAACGATTTTTAAAGGGAACAAATGAAGAACATTCCATATGCTTTTGTTGTCGGAAGCCTAATGTATGCTTGGGTCTGCACAAGACCCGGCATTGCATTTGTTGTGGGAATGTTGGGATGATATCAGAGTAATCTAGGTATAAACCACTGGAGAGTTGCAAAGAAAATAATGAGGTACCTTTAAGGAAGCAAAAACTACATGCTTACGTATAGATGAACGGACAATTAGGAAGTAATTGGCTACTCAGATTCTGACTTTGTTGGATGTGTTGATTCACGCAAATCAACATCGGGATACATTTTTATGATGGCCGGTGGAGCTGCATCATGGAGGAGTGCCAAGCAAACCTTGATTGCCACTTCCACTATGGAAGCTAAGTTCGTCTCTTGTTTTGAGGCTAATTTACATGGTGTATGGCTTAAGAGTTTCATTTTTGGGCTTAGAATTATGGATTCTATCTCCAAGCCATTGAGAATGTATTGTGACAATTCAGTTGTTGTTTTTATGGCTAAAAACAACAAAAGTGGGATTCGAAATAAACACATCGACATTAAGTATTTAGCCATAAGGGAACATGTTAAAGAAAAGAAAGTGGTCATTGAGCATGTCAGCACTGAGTTGATGATCATTGATCCTTTGACTAAGGGCATGCCATCGTTTAAATTCAAGGAGCATGTAATGAATATGGGACTTGGTTCCATTATGTAGTTTCTCATTGTATGGACAATGTTATTTTAATGAAATTCTTAATTTTTGTGATGTTTTCCTCATATTTATGTGCAATTTAATTTGATTTGAGAGAATTCATTTGTGTAGGACCAAGAAAACATAAGGTTTATTCATTAAGAAATTATTGCCACATAAATTATAAAAGAAATAAATACGTAGTAATACATGGAAGATAATACTTGTCATAAGAGGACTTATCGCCATGATTCATGTATCTATTACTTAATACAGATTATCAATAGTTTTTAAGATGAGACATTAAGATTGGAAGTATGGACCAAGTGGGAGAAGGTAATCTCCCATAACCGTATTGAACGACTAGAGCTCATTGAGAAACCAACCAACCAGAACTGTATTTGTCTTCCCCTTAACCGTATTGAACTGTCGAAACCAACCAGAACTATTTTCAACTGCCACAGCTCATTCAGAAACCAACGGGATGCAACTGGTTTCTTGTTGGGAGCTTCTAAAATGGTCCATTACTCCATCTACAGTTCTCTAACTGAATTAATGTGGAATAGTTAACACATAGCCAACAGAAGCTTGATGGAAGCTTGGCTATAAAGACTTCTATTTGGTCCCAAAGCTTGCTTAATTCAATCAATTTTCTTCAATCTTACACCATCAATCATAGTGAGCAGAGCTTGGAAGTGCCATACGGAAAGGAAAATTAGTGTGGAACTGGGAAGACTTCTACAACAATTAGTCAACCTCAAGCAACATCAATGGCTGGAGGTATGATCCATTTGGCATCTATATTTCGATTCTTTTGAAGAGTTTTATTCTGCATATTTTAGAATTGATTTAAAGATAACATTAAATGCACTAACAGATTTACCTAGATCAACCTGGTCACTGCTCACCAGCTGGAGGGACACTCTATTGCCCATCAGTTCAGATGCCTCGTCGGCCAGAATTGCAGAGTAATCAGTAGCATTGAGAAGAGATACCTCTTGCAGGATCACTTCTCCAGGAATTGTTTTCTCTAAGGCCATTTTAGGAGAGATTTTTGTTGCTGAGAGGCCTTTTCTTGTGTTGAAGGAAAAGATTTTGTACTGGGATTTCCTCTGCTTCAAAACCTTATGTTTAAAATCAGCTGAGAATTGCGCGTGGCTTCTCCAATGGGCATTGCTCCCTATTTGTAGATCATCTACATGCTGTGGGGGAATAGTTAACATATTTTTTTCAATGGAATATAACATTTTTACTGCCGTACTCATCGTTGAATCTGCCTCATCATGATCATTTTGGTGGTGCTCAGGTAATCTTGTGGATGCGAATTTTCCATACCTAGTACAAATCGACAGATATCATTATTTGTATCGAGCCTGACTGAAGGATGGTGTTCCTGTCTTCACCACTATCTTTCTTGGGAGATGTCGAGATTGTTTATGGAAGCACGTGTTACCCATTTGATTAGTACGAGATGTGCAAGATAATTAAGAACTCTTTATTGTCACATTTCACAACTCTTTATCGTCTTTATCTTGTGTATCTTTATTGTCACAATTGTTTATCTTTATCTTGTTTATGGCAGCACGTGTTCCGCATTTTGTCAACATTTAGAGATGTTTCTATGTAATCACGTGTTACGCATTTTTTCAACATTTAGATATGTTTCTATTCACGACAGAGCGAGAAGATGACGGAGAAAATTCTAGCTTTCGATAGTCAACTATTTTGATCTTCAAACACGGTTCTCAACATTATCTTCATGGAAAAGATTTAATCCAACTTAATACTCAAAATAATTCTATCCAATTAATGCCCAAAAACATGTTATATAAATAACTAGCATAGCCCCGAAGTGGTGATTACAATGTGGAAAGAGAAGAGGTGTTTACTTTGTATGGAAGATGACATTTGCTTCTTTGCTTCATATTTATTAGTATATAGATGGTAGTTGTGTATAGTGCCTCAAAAAATAAGATTCCAACAAGTTGATCATAATTGGATATATGGTGAGAGGAATATTAGATTAAGAGAGGAATTGGGGTGATTGTTACCTATTGTGACATTTTCATGGGTAGTTGGTACATATTAAGCAAAGTGTGAATAAAATTGGGTGAGATGGGATCAATAGGTTAGAGTGCACAAAAACCAAAGAAGATGTTGCTCGCTCACACATATGCTATAATTGATGGTCATTTCAATTAGCCCATATCGAATGATAAAGTAACATCTCCACAATATTTTAACACATTCATGTTACTCATAAACATTCAATGACAATGTGTTGATACCTCGAGTATGAATTGACATTGAATTCCCCTCTGGATGAAATTCTTCTATTACCCATGTGATTGTTAGATGATTCACCTTCAATTAAATTTAATTTAACACCCTTCACTCTTTCATGGGAAATAGAATCCAATAAACTTCAACTAATCCTAATTCCAAAAAGAAACAAACCTATATCATTTTAAAGAATTAGATTTTAGTATGTGGAATATTGATAAGATGGTTTGTAGGGAAAATATGAAACTTGCTCTACCTACATCAATGTATACCTAATCAAGTTATCAAAAATTATTGTCATTTAAGAAATATACAATTTAGATTAGTTTGTAGGTTCATTTTCTTAAGACATGTTATCATGGTTCAATCTCATTCTATTTTAGCAAGGTTGTGTTTGTAGAATATACATGTACCAAAGAGATATTTCCATGTAGTTTAGATTGTTGAAGAGCATCCACATACTTAAGACGAATTGATTGAAATGGTTTTCAAAAGTTTGGGGTTACTTTAAATATCACCCACATTTAACATATGATGTTTAATGCAGTAAATCTTAAAAAACCACATCAAAGAAAAAAATCAAAACATGGGGAAAGTCTCGAAGTTTAGTGTTAATATTTTAGTTAATCCTATGTTGATTGCATTGAGGAAATTTTAGAGTTTTATCCCCACATGAGAAGCCAATACACTTAAAAATAAACATGTAATGAAAAATAAAAGATGAGATCCAACTTAACCTAGGCATAGCTTAAGGATCAAGTAGTTTGTAGTTATATTTTTTATAGTATCAATCGATAGATCCATGATTAAGATTGTTCATTGTTAGTGTATTCTCGTTAAGGTGTTGATTAATAATTTTTTTGGGGGTGTGCATTTGTTGACGTTGATAACTTCAACATAGTTTTTATTTTTATTTTTTTATAGTATCAACTGGTAGATCCAGGATTAAGATTGTTCATTGTTAATGCATTCTCATTAGGGTGTTGATTAACACTTTATTTTATTGGTGTGCATTTTCTCACATAAATAATTTCAGTGGTAGATTTGGTGGTGGTGGCAGGTTTGGCAGTGGTGGTGGGCTAGTAGGAGGATTTGGTGGTGGAATTGGCAAGGGTAAAGAAATTGGAAAAGGAGGTGTGATTGGAAAAGGTGGAGGAATCAATGGAGTTATTGGAAAAGGAGGTGGATTTGGAGGCATGATTGGAAAAGGTGGAGGAATTAGTGGAGTGTTGGAAAATGAGGTGGATTTAGAGGCATGATCAACAATGGTGGTGGAGTTCGAGGGGGTAGAAAAGGTGGAAGAGGAAGAATTGGGAAAGGTTGTGGAATTGGAGGAGGTTAGAATGGAGGGATTGGTGGCAGAATTGGAAAGGGTGGAGGATTTAGAGGGGACCACGATGGAAGGCTTAGATATGTCACGAAGGAGGAGTCAAGCCCTACACCACTCTATGGGAGAGAAATTTCTCAACTACGACACCCTGGCGATGGAGGGAATGATGGGGGAAGAGCACAAGGAGTAGTTGAAGGAGGATTTATGTGTTCGATGAGGATGAATACCATTTTATCTACGTCGAAGAGTTTAAGAGCGTCTTGAGACCAAACATAATTCACACTTAAATCCTCAGAAGGGAAGAAGTAGAAACAAATGTCTTGAATACATCGATATTTCAACACCTGTGAGGTTTGATCTTGGGACCCCCTCCACCACACTGAAGTGTCTGAGTGTGGTAGATTTTTTCTTTCCATGCAATATGTTTCGAGTTCAGGTTCTGTGGTTATATATTGATATCCCAACTCTTTTGAGGTTCAATATTGAGACTTCTAAATGTTGAATTTTCTTCCTTTTTGTGCAAGAGGTTTAGAGTTCGGGTTCTTTTTCTTTTCCATCAATGGAGGCGGGGGCATTGTTGAGAGGCCGATTCCTTTATATTTGTTTATCATCTCTTTCTTCCCCATTAAAACATGCCACATATCATAATATTTTTTTTATCGACCTGCCACCTATTGCATTGTTTTTCTTTTTAACTTTGTTTGTTGGCTTGTGGGTGATTATTTGCAGGGCCTAAGGATCCTAGCTTCAGTTTGACTTGATAATTATTCTAATGCTACTGTTATTCTTACTCTTCCTTTTTCTTGTGACATTGTCTGCCAAGAGCATTGCTCTAGCTAGAGATATTGTACATGTTTTAATATGTCTAGTGAAAATGGATGAAAGAGGGACATGATGAAATCTATTACATCATTGATGAGAGATAGAAGAAGATGGATAATTTTCCATTCATGGAGAGACTGAAAAGGATTTGATAGTAATCTTTGTATACATGTTGGGAGTCTCCATTCTTCTTGAGGCATGGTTAAGTTATATGAGGAAGGTCCTTTCAATGTAAATTCATTTTAAACTTGTTTTGATAATATCTTAAGTACAATAATATTGATACATATACCTTATGAGAATAAAGAAAGGTATGGTCATTAATATAGTAGCTCTGAGCAAATTTCATAATCTAGGCAAGTTAGAACATATCTAATCACCATTTATCTTAGACCCATCGTTGTACCACCTCACCATGCCATTTGTAGCCATGTATAATTAGTCTTCACAGGGAATCACACTACCTAGAGTGTTTCACCATGGAAGAAGTAGACTGGGGCCTCATCATTGAGCCATGTCAACGTAGATTGTTTTTTGGGAAAAATATTTTCATCTCTTTTCAATGCATATAATATGATTTGATTGTTATTGTATTTTAAGCTTAAGAGAAGTTAGGTAACTACAAAGGGAATATAACGCCCATTGAGTATATGGAATTTAAAAAGGGCACAAAAAATTCCCACAATAGTTTAAAAAAAAAAAAATTCTTTTGCAACATATACACTTTGCATTAAGCACCCAAAATGAACAATAGTAGCCATGGAGTGAGTTATTCTTAGGATTATTGTGATTATTTTAACAATAAGTAAATTTCCCTTGGTTACAACGATCCTTTGACCTTCTACAACTTGGTTATGATGACGCTAGATATTGGTGCCCACCATTGCATGTATTGTAAACCCTAGAAAGGCATCTTAGAAATCAATTTATATAGCCAAGAAAACCAACTTTTCAATTTTTTGTGATAGTAGAACCAAATACAACCATAACAAGAGAGACATAAACCATGTTTTCATTTCCATATTGCTCAAAGCCAACCACGATAACCTTGTGATTGAATCCTTCAACAGACTCAAAAAACCTATATCCAATTCAAGAATAGAAAAAGTAACATTGCATCTTAATAAAAGTTAGGGAGAAGCATAAAAAATATGACCAAGCAAAATATAATGAGTTTCTCACCACCCATTCTTGTTTTATAATCAAATTCACATTTCTTGAACAATGTAGAACTACACTTTGTTAGAAATCATGTATGATACAAAGTTCATCTGAGAACAACAATAAACCATTCATTTTGTTTAAGTCAATATAAGTGTGAATGCAAATTCTCTTGAGCTCTTGCTTTTAATTACTAATAAGGATAGAATTATCCATTGGAAAATATGAAAAATAGGAAAAAATAGGAAACCTTTCTCTAAATATAGAGAGTTATAAAAACAATAATGCACCAATGTTACAGATAAACACTTTGGGATATTCATATTGCTAATAGATAATATAAAAGCAAGATAACCAAGAAGATTAACTGATACTTGGAAAAAAAAACACTAGTTGATCACTACAAAAGAACATTATTTTTCATCCCATATAGAAATATGTCAATATCAAGCTAGTTATGGCCAAAATTGCAGCATACATAATTTTTATTCTAATCAGAAATTAAGGATGATATATGATATTTCATATCACCTTGAAGTTTGAACCATTCATGGCCAACACCAACACTTAAAAGACATATAAATGGAAGTTTTAATTGTTCAACATTTGTCCTATGTCCCAAAGAAAGACCTACTTATCATTTATCTCCTTTGAGGTTGAACCTTGTGGCCATATGAAAATTACATTTTTGCAAAATTTAGGCTTAAGCATGTAGATTGAAAATTCAGCACTATAAGTTCTTGTACCCTTGAAAAATGTTATAAATGTGCTTCTACAAAACTTTCATGTCAAAACAAAAGAGAATACCATGTTAAAAAATTATATAAACATGTTTTGATATCAATAGTTTTTTTCCTTGCTAGAAAATTTTGTGTTTTACATTGAAAAAATTTCAAGACAAGATATGGTTTTTATACTATCTACCAAAAACCAATTTCTTTAAATTTCAAATTGTAACTCCTCTTCTCATTAAAAATTGTCACCCACCATAGAAAATAAATAAATGGACACTACTAAACTTGAGCACACGCCATCCATCTCCAATATTTTTAATATTATTAGTCCCTTACAATATAGCTTTCAATTCAATGTCAAGATTACTTTGAATTTTAAAGACTTATAACATTTTCATAATGTTTTCAAATGTTGGTGAACATTAAGTTTTAATCAAATCAAATTATTATAAATAAAGAAAAACATTTTATTTTTTAAATATTTAAAAATTGTGTATTTTTATTAATATGAAAATGTTTTCAAATGTTGATGAACATTAAGTTTTAATCAAATCAAATTATTATAAATAAATAAAAATGTTTTATTTTTTATTTTTTAAATATTTAAAAAATGTGTATTTTTATTAATAAGAACTAGTAAAGTGACAAATATTTCCCAGTTTGAAAGGGATTTGTGAGAGAAAAAACAAATTAAAAATTTAAATTTGGAAAAAATTGCAAATCAGCCATAAGGAACTGGTTTCAAGTCATAAGTAAATTGTATATTCTATTGTGATATTTGATATAAGCATTTGGAATTCAAACATATCATTTTCTTTTTCCACAGAAAAATTGGTAATAATTCAAACATTTCATTATGATGTGGGACATCCAATTTAAAGCAACTGACTTTTATTGAATGGTTTTGGATAGGACGGATTGATTATGGGTTTGAATGCTAGGATGCAAAGTCCTTCCACTAAATCACACAAAATCTTCCAACTAAATGAACAATTTATTATATCCGTATAGAAAACCAACACACAATTCAGTCCACTACTCCCCAATTTAGAAGCCAATAACAGCATCAAAATGCAATTTACAAACCAATAAGGGCATCCATAATGGAAATCCTTTGGTGAAGAATGCAGTGAACAAACTCTTTCCTCTCTGTTTCTTTTTTTTTTTCCTTTGTAACTAAGGATTCATAAAATAACATCCCCATTATTATACCTGGCTTCGGTGTATATTGTAATTGTTATTAAGTCAAACTCTTTTGACTTTCTATTAATTTTCACTGTTTGTTAAATTTTTATAATGATTAGTAATATTTGATATTAAATGTAACTTTTAGAAAAATAAACATTTTTAAATTTAATTTTCAAATTTTTGATTGATACTTAGTTTTAATGGAACAAGTTTTATATGATGGGAAAGAATTTTGCCAAGAGAATGAGTTAATTAAAATATAAAAAAATTCAAAAATAAATAATTACACCAGGTAGGCGGTATATATTAATTTTGACTTCAATTATCAGTGAGTGAACTTAACTATTACTCTGTACCGAGCCTCACTTTAACTAATTCAATTCACTAAGAATCCTGCCAAAATCTGTATACGTAGAAAGTGAACGGAGTACCGAGACTCACTTTAACTAATTCAATTGGAGTGGCACTGAGAATCCTGCCAAAATCTGCAATTTCTCACGTCAATAATTTCAATGGTGGATTTGGTGGTGGTGGCGGGTTTGGCGGTGGTGGTGGGCTAGTAGGAGGATTTGGTGGTGGAATTGGCAAGGGTAAAGAAATTGGA
>JZKD02S1844388.1:481830-503468 GCA_000966675.3 Picea glauca
GTATTTGGGTACCTAACATGGTCTCGTTGTCAGGACACATTCTTTATTTTCACCATAGTGATGTTCAGGCGAGGTGTTGGAGTTACATCACACACACCTAGGATTTCCTTTTCCTAAATTTTTTCCTTGTTTATTAATCATAATTAATCATTATCAAGTCTCCTATATTTTAAGGGAGAATATTCCACCTGAAGAATATTGTCTTCAGTTGACACTTCAGTTTGACTAGTTGAGTTGAGTCTAGATGTTGCATTGGTTTTGTCACCATGCAACATTGGGATCATCACCATGATAATGTGCAGTTTCCTTGGTTTCATCACCATATTGTCACATTACCCTTGATTCCTTGATCTACTCCTCACTACACTATGTTTCAGACAGTTAACTGAAGACTGATTGACTAGTTAACTCAGTTAGGTGGCAGTTCACTCCCGTAACTGCCTGAGAGACTAGACGAGGTGGCAGTTTAATCTCGTAACTATTGTTTTGTGTCCAGATCACTCTAGACCACCATTATGGCTCATTAGTTACTCATGTGTCCTATATTTATTGTAAATTATTCACTCTTTGAGTGTGGAATACGGTTTAAATGAGAATTCTTGCAATCTTTCTCTTCTTCTTCCTATTTCTCAAATTCTCTCTGCAAATGTGTGTATTATTGTTTATCTAGATATATTATGTGAAGATTCAACACATTTACAAACATAGGACTTCACTCTTCAAGCCTGAAAACCTCGCTCTTCATTCTTCGGCTTTGAATAAACTTCCCTAAGCTAATTGTACTCATCCCCCATGCTTCCAATAACTATGGGATGTGGCTTCTTACACCCACCCTCTTACATGAATTTAATGATTATCTTTGGGAACACTCAATGAGAAAATATAGTTTACTACATAATGATAATAAAATTCAAGAATGTGGGCGAAATTAATAGACATGGGTATTTCCCCCTCGGACCCCTCTTAATCATTCTTCTAGACCCTCCCCTCTCTTATGGATTAATTCATCCCCCATATCTATCAATGTCCCCTTAGTAGCTGACATCACATTTTATTAATTAAAATTCAGNTTTTTCCTTGTTTATTAATCATAATTAATCATTATCAAGTCTCCTATATTTTAAGGGAGAATATTCCACCTGAAGAATATTGTCTTCAGTTGACACTTCAGTTTGACTAGTTGAGTTGAGTCTAGATGTTGCATTGGTTTTGTCACCATGCAACATTGGGATCATCACCATGATAATGTGCACTTTCCTTGGTTTCATCACCATATTGTCACATTACCCTTGATTCCTTGATCTACTCCTCACTACACTATGTTTCAGTCAATTAATTGAAGACTGATTGACTAGTTAACTCAGTTAGGTGGCAGTTCACTCCCGTAACTGCCTGAGAGACTAGACGAGGTGGCAGTTTAATACCGTAACTATTGTTGTGTGTCCAGATCACTCTAGACCACCATTATGTCTCATTAGTTACTCATGTGTCCTATATTTATTGTAAATTATTCACTCTTTGAGTGTGGAATATGGTTTAAATGAGAATTCTTGCAATCTTTCTCTCCTTCTTCCTATTTCTCAAATTCTCTCTGCAAATGTGTGTATTATTGTTTATCTAGATATATTATGTGTAGGTTCAACACATTTACAAACATAGGACTTCACTCTTCAAGCCTGAAAACCTTGCTCTTCATTCTTCGGCTTTGAATAAACTTCCCTAAGCTAATTGTACTCATCCCCCATGCTTCCAATAACTATGGGATGTGGCTTCTTACACCCACCCTCTTACATGAATTTAATGATTATCTTTGGGAACACTCAATGAGAAAATATAGTTWACTACATAATGATAATAAAATTCAAGAATGTGGGCGRAATTAATAGACATGGGTATTTCCCCYTSGGAYCCCTCTTAAWCATTCTTCTAKACCCTCCCCTCTCTTATGGATTAATTCATCCCCCATATCTATCAATGTCCCCTTAGTAGCTGACATCACATTTTATTAATTAAAATTCAGAAACACATCTCACATATACATCACTTTGGTCATAACCACATAGTTTAGTTATGCTCTCATGTATCTTCTTCATGACTGTAGTGTTGAGGAAAATATATGAATTTATCTGACTCAAGAATTTTTGAATCCTTCTTGGTTAAGGCAAGATAGTCGGGAATATCACCCTATGTTTTATAGCCTCAAAAATTATTTCCCAATCCACAAGTATTAATTACAAGGGCTTAGGCTGATTTTTTAAATGAAAATATTGTTTCAAAATATGAAATTTTTATATAATTTTATGAACATAAACAGATTGCAGAAACTAAAGTGGATATCAAAAGAAAAAGTAACCAATTCACAGATTAATATAAATGAGACAAAATATCAATCGCTTTATTTCATTCCAAGAAATCAAAAGTATCTTTCTCTTTACAGAAATCCCTGTGAGGGCATGGACCAAGGTCAAACTTAGATATCCCTAATGAAAACCATACAAAAGGACTCTGACAAGAAGTAAAAAAATTAAACTTTAACTCTGGATCAGCTTGCCATAGACTTTTTCCCACTTGACTCTGCACAATATCCTTTATCAGTTATGAAACTCAATCCATAAATAGACACAAACTATTAAAGATAGATCAACACCTCTGAAACAAGAATTTGAATGATATGATTCAGCTTTGAACCTTCTTGTTTACAATAGAACCCTGCTGTCAAAAAAGAGAATTAAGCCTTTACTGAATTGAAGAATGAAAGAAAACTGAACTATCTCAATAAACTCAAGAGAAAACCTTAGTATATTTTCTCCTTCTATTCTCCTTTTGTTCTTCCTTCTCATTTGGATTTTATGCATTCCAAATCAATTGAAGTAGTTCAAGTACCTCATTTAGTTAAGTTAATAAAACTTAACTAATTTTAGTTAGGGGGAGTAATAATAATAACAATAATCAAGGATCTTTATTAAATAATAACTAAGTAGGTGGGACCCCTTGTGACTCTATTTTATTTATTAACATTAGACAACCAATTAAAAACATGCCTCCTTGTCACTCCCATAAATTATTTCCAAATTTTGAAATTTAAATATCAGAATTATTTCAAATTATATCCAAAACATGTAAATATCCACAATATCCAAACAAATAGTTTGTTGTCCAAAACTTTTTGCAATTCATTGTCTTCAACAAATCAACCATAAACACATAAATCAAAATCCATATTTCCCACTTTGAGAGGAAATCCTTCTTTTGTCACTGTTGTCCCCTTTGGACTTCCCAGAATTAGCCTTAATTTGGGTGGAACCTTGAGGATTAATCTCACTAATAACATGGGAGAAATCATCTCTCGGGTGCATCCAGGAGGAAACTGATTTGGATGAGTCACTAGAAGGAGATGAGGGAGAAGCAACATCTTTACCTTTTTCTTGTACATGGGGAGCTTCGGTTTTAAGTCATTTTCTAGCATGAGATGATTGATCAGGTGAGTGTGCAAGGGAAATTTGAGAATTTGGGTTTATAGGTGGAGGAGGAGTAGGAAATGACAAGTTGGGCCAGCCACGATGGTGGGACACTGTCGGATGAACAATCTTATATCATCCATCATTTTTTAGGACTTATGGTTGCATAGATACATGGGAAGGCACAGGGACACCAGAAACATTTTGGGGATGGAAAGGAGGCCTCTCTGGTCTAGGATGAATTATCCCTTTCCCAATTCAATTGAAGAACCCTTCTTGAAAAAGTTGGTTCAACTCCTATGGATCGACATTGCCTCTTCCCCTATTATTTCTTCCATCACTGCCTCTGTTGAAGAATCTCATCATGTATGTAGCAATTTATTAGAAACTATCCCTTAAGAAACCATACATGCCATTCTCTTTATATGAAACAAAGTTTGGCTCAGAAATTAAAATAAGACCCATGCAATTCAATCCATAATAATAATTTAATAATCGTTAAATGAGCAGGGGGTGAAATAGGGTTCATTGGATATCTGGAGGGATTGTTATGAGCGAAAAAGTGATATCATGACATGGAGTAAGAACACGAGTACTCCTAAACAATTCATTAAATAATCAATTTTGCATTCAATACCAAAACATATCAATGACCACCTATTTATGTGTCATATCTTTATCACTCACATATAGATTTTTAATTTTATACTATAGAACAGGGAATGAAAAAAAAGAAATTGGGATCGTGAGGGGGTTATAATGAGTGAAAAAGTGAGAATATGAGAGCGAATAATACAGATAGTGTTCATAAAACTAAATTAAATAAAAAAACAACCATAACTCTGTTCCAATTATAATCCAAAAATCATCCACTTTAAAACCAAAATAATTTAATTGTTCCATATTTACGGACACAATGCTTACTGTCTTGAATAAAAAAAACAATTCAATTTCCCAGAATCCTTCAATTATATCAATATATGCATCCTATGCAATAACTAAGAAAATATCATTTCCAATTCCACAGTAACATCATAACCATTTGAGCCATAGTCCTTCATGTTCCAATGCTACCCTTTTCCTTTTCTTTTAAAACAAAATATGCACAGTGATTCCAATTATCCATATCTAATGTTCAAATCTTGAAATCAAATAATAATAGACCTAGTGTTAACTACCAACAATCGACTTCCAATACTGACAGACACAGTCCACTTTCATCCAAACAATAATCGGGCCTGATTTAATCACACACAGGTCAACAACAATGTAAACGACACCAATCTTGATTCGACAATAGCATTTAACCAAAAACATGTAGCTCTGAGCTTGAGATCCGTGTACATTGAACATGTACAGACTTCCCTTTTAAAATAAATGCTCAATAAAAGACAAAGCCATATAATGCGTGAGGAGAACAAAACCATGTCACACACAGATGCCTTTTAAACTTAAATGGAATCATGATCATTCTAGGGTTCACAACAATGGATGAAAAAACCATAATCGACGAAATGGAAAGTTCTTAGGGCTATAGATAACCCATACCCTTTCTTTTCAAACCATTTTATCACAAAGATGAAATACATAGACTCGATCAAGAGATGTTCTTTGAAGTCAGAGATCCCGTGCTCTTCTAAAAAACACCACAGGCATTTAACCCAACACCTTGACAAAACCAAAATGTGTCTAAGGAGAGATAGAAAAAAATCGGGTTCAGTAGGATCAAGTCATGTTCTATAAAAATAGAACCAGTTTGTGCTTGATAGACCAGAGCCAAGTCATTTTCTTTAAAAACTTTATTCCAAAGAAGTGACGAGAGTTTGGCTCATCCAAGGGAGAGCCTTCGAAATACAGAGAGATTGTAACCCCTTTTCCTCTTAACAAAAGTTATCACAGAGAATAAACCATAGGTAATCAAGACAAGTCTTGGGAGAACAGAGATATCATGCTCTTTCTTTAAAAACACCACAGTTGTTTAACTCATAATCCAAAAAATTGACAGTGAGGACAATAAATACATCAGTCGGCCACCTCCAATGGAAAATGAGAGGGGTGATTTCTTATAACCACCATGGAAGAAATGCCTGAGCACAACACATGGCTACCCGAAACATATACAAGATTCCATTCAAGGTTCTGGGTAGTACAAAGATTCGACTGTGGATGCTTTAGGAAATAGTGATAGTGAACCAAAAGCCAAAACAAATAATATCTCAGGGCTAGGCCAAACAAGAAAGAACAACGCCACTTTCGACAGTTGCATTGCAACCTAGAGGAATGAATCATAACCATGATCGAGACGAAAAATGGGTGGCAACAACTAATACTAATGCTAGTTGTAAAACCCCGTGCAAATAAAAAATCAAAGCTTGTTCTACCATTATCATATTTTCCACTGAGAACCAGAGTGAAAACCCAACCTGACTGACATTTTATTTTAAACCAACAACCAATGCACATGCTTTACAAAGAAATAAAATCCATTTATTTCCTTTAAAATGCCAAAATTCTAGAGTATTCTGAGAGAAAACCATAAACACAACATTGATACACAATCGAAAGTCAAGAAAAACACATACCTCATGCAATCCTGATACAACAAATCGATTCATAATATAGAGGGACCATCATGGATGGAAAGCAAAGGGTTCATACCTATAAAAATTGCTTTGAGGGAATAATTGGAAAGTATTTTTCCTTTCAAAACCAAAAATCATGGAGCTTCCACAACCACCAAAGCCAAATGCAACTATTCTAGGGTCACGAGATCGAGGGTGGTTTGGAGTGAAGTGCATTAAATGCATGTCGCTTCCTCACCTGGCCCTATTCAATTTCAACGTACGAGCCAACCCATTGCCATAACATCAACCATAAATTCAATACAATGTCCATTTCATGAATTCAATGCCATATCCATTGTATAGTGCGCCACTCGAATCATATCAAAACCTTAACAAATACAATATGTTAAACATTACCATATATTCTTTACATATTCAATACAAAGCACATAACATAGCAGATAGGTCCATCACCTTTCATTTGTCAACATTATACATACCTTAATCTTTATATATAATATCTTTTGCAATAACCTCAGGACTTATCCATAATTTTTTTATCTCTTTTTTTTGCTCAAGCTTCCATATCATTTTATTATCCCTTTGCAAAACATCATGTGTAAGATCATTAATCAATTCATAACATAACACATGTAAAACAAAGTAAACCTTATATCCATAGCACTGCCATGTATTGCGAGTGACCACCAACATCGTTTAGCAATAATACATCAACCAACCATGTTGTCATAACGAATGAAACCAAGACTGCATCATCAACTATATAAGATTGTGTAGGCATCATCATAACAACATCAAACATATAAGCATAACACATCAATCATCGTGCCTCTAGTCTACAAGGGCGTCCCACCTACTAGTTAATTATTATTATCATAAATCAATAATAGAGCTTAGAAATCATTTGTGGCCAGTATTCATCATTGCGATTTTAAGCCTCAACACGTAGTAGGTCCATTGAACCTTTACTAGTCCTATGGATTTGTTCTTGAGAACTTTGACTTTTCGGTCTAGGATGCATATTGTTTCTACTCGGAAATCCCCTTTGTGCTCTACCTAGATCACACTCCATTCAATTATGTGGTTAGGGTCAGGCACATATTTCTTTAATAATGACACATGGAATACATTATGCACTCTCATGGATGCAAGAAATGTTATCATGTATGCAACTGGCCCTATCTTTTCTAATATTTCAAAAGGTCGACAATATCTTATTGACATCTTTGGGAAACTTCCTAATCTTAATGAACTTGTTTTCTCCTTNAAAAACCATAATCGACGAAATGGAAAGTTCTCAGGGATATAGATAACCCATACCCTTTCTTTTCAAACCATTTTATCACAAAGATGAAATACATAGACTCGATCAAGAGATGGTGTTTGAAGTCAGAGAGCCCGTGCTCTTCTAAAAATCACCACAGGCATTTAACCCAACATCTTGACAAAACCAAAAGGTGTTTGAGGAGAAATAGAAACAAATCGGGTTCAGTAGGATCAAGTCATGTTCTATAAAAATAGAACCAGTTTGTGCTCGATAGACTAGAGCCAAGTCGTTTTCTTAAAAAATTTATTCCAAAGAAGTGACGAGAGTTTGGCTCATCCAAGGGAGATCCTTCGAAATACAGAGAGATTGTAACCCCTTTTCCTCTTAACAAAAGTTATCACAGAGAAGAACCCACAGGTAATCAAGATGAGTCTTGGGAGAACAGAGATCTCATGCTCTTTCTTTAAAAACACCATAGTTTTTTAACTCATAATCCAAAAAATTGATAGTGAGGGTAATAAATACATCAGTCGGCCACCTCCAATGGATAACGAGAGTGGTGATTTCTTATAACCACCATGGAAGAAATGCCTGAGCACAACACATGGCTACCCGAAACATATACCAGATTCCATTCAAGGTTCTGGGTAGTACAAAGATTCGACCATGGATGCTTTAGGAAATAGTGACAGTGAACCAAAAGCCAAAACAAACAATATCTCAGGGCTAGGCCAAACAAGAAATAATAGTGCCATTGTCGACAGTTGCATTGCAACCTAGAGGAATGAATCATAACCATGATCGAGACGAAAAATGGGTGACAACAACTAATACTCATGCTAGTGGTAAAACCCCATGCAAACAAAAAATCAAATCTTGTTGCACCATTATCATATTTTCCACTGAGAACCAGAGTGAAAACCCAACCTGACCGACATTTTCTTTTAAACCAACAACATACAAAGAAATAAAATCCATTTCTTTCCTTTAAAATACCAAACTTCTAGAGTATTATGAGAGAAAACCATAAACACAACATTGATACACAATCGAAACTCAAGAAAACACATACCTCATGCAATCCTAATACAACAAATCGATTCATAATATAGAGGGACCATCATGGATGAAAAGAAAAGGGTTCATACCTATAAAAATTGCTTTGAGGGAATAATTGGAAAGTCTTTTTCCTTTCAAAACCAAAAATCATGGAGCTTCCACAACCACCAAAGCCAAATGCAACTATTCTAGGGTCACGAGATCGAGGGTGGTTTGGAGTGAAGTGCATTAAATGCATGTNGGAGAACAGAGATCTCATGCTCTTTCTTTAAAAACACCATAGTTGTTTAACTCATAATCCAAAAAATTGACAGTGAGGGTAATAAATACATCAGTCGGCCACCTCCAATGGATAATGAGAGTGGTGATTTCTTATAACCACCATGGAAGAAATGCCTGAGCACAACACATGGCTACCCGAAACATATACAAGATTCCATTCAAGGTTCTGGGTAGTACAAAGATTCGACCGTGGATGCTTTAGGAAATAGTGACAGTGAACCAAAAGCCAAAACAAACAATATCTCAGGGCTAGGCCAAACAAGAAAGAACAGTGCCACTGTCGACAGTTGCATTGCAACCTAGAGGAATGAATCATAACCATGATCGAGACGAAAAATGGGTGACAACAACTAATACTCATGCTAGTGGTAAAACCCCATGCAAACAAAAAATCAAATCTTGTTGCACCATTATCATATTTTCCACTGAGAACCAGAGTGAAAACCCAACCTGACCGACATTTTCTTTTAAACCAACAACATACAAAGAAATAAAATCCATTTCTTTCCTTTAAAATGCCAAACTTCTAGAGTATTATGAGAGAAAACCATAAACACAACATTGATACACAATCGAAACTCAAGAAAACACATACCTCATGCAATCCTAATACAACAAATCGATTCATAATATAGAGGGACCATCATGAATGGAAAGAAAAGGGTTCATACCTATCAAAATTGCTTTGAGGGAATAATTGGAAAGTCTTTTTCCTTTCAAAACCAAAAATCATGGAGCTTCCACAACCACCAAATCCAAATGCAACTATTCTAGGGTCACGAGATCGAGGGTGGTTTGGAGTGAAGTGCATTAAATGCATTTCTCTTCCTCACCTGGCCCTATTCAATTTCAACGTACAAGCCAACCCATTACTATAACATCAACCATAAATTCAATAGAATGTCCATTTCATGAATTCAATGCCATATCCATTGTATAGTGCACCACTCGAATCATATCAAAACCTTAACAAATACAATATGTTAAACATTACCATATATTCTTTACATATTCAATACAAATCACATAACATAGCAGATAGGTCCATCACCTTTCATTTGTCAACATTATACATACCTTAATCTTTATATATAATATCTTTTGCAATAACCTCAGGACTTATCCATGGTGTTTTTATCTCTTTTTTTCGCTCAAGCTTCCATATCATTTTATTATCCCTTTGCAAAACATCATGTGTAAGATCATTAATCAATGCATAACATAACACATGTAAACCAAAGTAATCCTTATATCCATAGCACTGCCCTGTATTGCGAGTGACCACCAACATCGTTTAGCAATAATACATCAACCAACCATGTTGTCATAATGAATGAAACAAATACTGCATCATCAACTATATAAGATTGTGTAGGCATCATCATAACAACATCAAACATATAAGCGTAACACATCCCTCATAGTGCCTCTAGTCTACAAGGGCATCCCACCTACTAGTTAATTATTATTATCATAAATCAATAATAGAGCTTAGAAATCATTTGTGGCCAGTATTCATCATTGCAATTTTAAGCCTCAACACGTAGTAGGTCCATTGAACCTTTACTAGTCCTATGGATTTGTTCTTGAGAACTTTGGCTTTTCAGTCTAGGATGCATATTGTTTCTACTCGGAAATMCCCTTTGTGCTCTACCTAGATCACACTCCATTCAATTATGTGGTTAGGGTCAGGCACATATTTCTTTAATAATGACACATGGAATACATTATGCACTCTCATGGATGCAAGAAATGTTATCATGTATGCAACTGGCCCTATCTTTTCTAATATTTCAAAAGGTCGACAATATCTTATTGACATCTTTGGGAAACTTCCTAATCTTAATGAACTTGTTTTCTCCTTCACTTTTAAGAAAACATGTTCTCCCACTTTAAAATATCTAAACGCTCTATTATTGTTGAGATAAAAAAATTGTCTAGCCTGGGAAGCCTTTAGATTCTTCTTGATTTTTTCCATCTTCTATTCTATTTCTTTCAACAAATATGGCCCAACAACTACTTTTTCTGATGGGTTATACCAACTTACTAGAGTGTTACACTTTATTCCATACAATGCTCCAAACAGACTCATTTTTAATGATAAATGATCCATTATTCTATTAGTCATCTATATTTTCCCATTTGACTCTAGCTGATACGGTGTACTGAGATTTAGATTTATACCAAATCTTTTGAACAAACCTTTCCAAAAACTAGAAGTGAATTTTGGATCTCTATCTGAAACTATTTCATTAGCCACTCCATGCAGCTTGGAAAATTATTTCATATATATTTCTGCAATATTTCTTGTCTTGTGTGTTGTCTTCACTAGAATAAAATTCGTTGCCTTAGTTAATTTTTCCACCACCATCATGATGGAATCATGTTGCTTCTCTGTTCTAGGAAACTTTGTAATAAAATCAATTGTAAAAACTTCCCGCTTCCATTATGGAATGGTAAATGGCTACAACAACCCCACTGGATGTCTATTCTCTATATTCATTGATCCAGGTGGATATTGGCGGCCACCCACCTATTCCAACTGGCTCCTCTTGACAGTTTTTAGCTCAACATGTTTCTCTGTAATGATGACATTTATTTGTAATTGTGGGTTCTGCACTTCCAGGGCTATCCTGAAGCCCTACAAAACATCCAGGTGGATATTGGTTCTCGCCCACCTATTCCACCTGGCTTATTTTGAAAGTTTTCATGTCAGTGCATCTTTATGTACTTCCAGGGTCATTTTTGGGCCCTAAATAGTGTTTTTTTTGCTTGGCACAGTAAAATTCTACACAAAGTTAGAGTTTTGATGGAATAATGTGTAGTCCTCTAAAATACCTTTCCAACGAGATATCACATGCCTAAAACGGAGGTCGTATGAAAACTTTATGACCCCTGGAAGTTGAGGTACCAACTTACCCATCGGGGCCCACAACTTTTAGCGTTTCATCCCCTAGGGTTAGGTTTTTGGATGTATAGAGTTTTGGAATTCATGAGTAATGTTAGAAAGTCCTATGGAGCCTCATTGTAATCATTCTCCTCATACATATGCACGTAGCAGCCACATATCTTCTCATAGATAGCTACCACCATTCGAGCAAGTTGTTTTCCGTTCTCCAGTTTTACAGTTTCAACCTATTTTATTTATTCAATAGAAGTTATTGTTCACTGGATATTTTTTGTTGTTCTTTGTATATCTNTTCTTGATTTTTTCCATCTTCTATTCTATTTCCTTCAACAAATCTGGCCCAACAACTACTTTGTCTGATGGGTTATACCAACTTACTAGAGTGTTACACTTTATTCCATACAATGGTCCAAACAGACTCATTTTTAATGATAAATGATCCATTATTCTATTAGTCATCTCTATTTTCCCATTTGACTCTAGCTGATACGGTGTACTGAGATTTAGATTTATACCAAATCTTTTGAACAAACCTTTCCAAAAACTAGAAGTGAATTTTGGATCTCTATCTGAAACTATTTCATTAGTCACTCCATGCATCCTGGAAAATTATTTCATATATATATATATGCAATATTTGTTGTCTTGTGTGTTGTCTTCACTAGAATAAAATTTGTTGCCTTAGTTAATTTTTCCACCACCATCATGATGGAATCATGTTGCTTCACTGTTCTAGGAAACTTTGTAATAAAATCAATTGTAACAACTTCCCACTTCCATTATGGAATGGTAAATGGATACAACAACCCCACTAGATGTCTATTCTCTATATTCATTGATCCAGGTGGATATTGGCAGCCACCCACCTATTCCAACTGGCTCCTCTTGATAGTTTTTAGTTCAACACGTTTCTTTGTAATGATGACATTTATTTGTAATTGTGGATTCTGCACTTCTAAGGCTATCCTGAAGACCTACACAACATCCAGGTGGATATTGGTGCTCGCCCACCTATTCCAACTGGCTTATTTTGGAATTTTTCATGTCAATACATCTTTATGTACTTCCAGGGTCATTTTTGGGCCCTAAATAGTGTTTTTTTCCTTGGCATAGTAAAATTTTACACAAAGTTAGAATTTTGATGGCATAATGTGTAGTCCTCTAAAATACCTTTCCAACGGGATATCACATGCCTAAAACAGAGGTCGTATGCAAACTTTACGACCCCTAGAAGTTGAGGTACCAACTTACCCATCGGGGCCCACGACTTTTAGCGTTTCATCTCCTAGGGTTAGGTTTTTGGATGTATAGGGTTTTGGGGTTCATGAGTAATGTTAGAAATGCCTATGGAACCTCATTGTAATCATTCTTCTCATACATATGCACGTAGCAGCCACATCTCTTCTCATAGATAGCTACCACCATTCGAGCAAGTTGTTTTCCGTTTTACAGTTTCAGCCTATTTTATTTATTAAATAGAAGTTATTGTTCACTGTATATTTGTTGTTTTTCTTTGTATATCTGTGTTATTGTAATCAGTATGTTATTCATTTCATTCCTCTCATAAATCTGTATCAATGGTATTTGAGTGGTCTTCTCTTCATTTATTTTTCTTCATGCATGTCCCCGACAAGATCTGGGTACAAGAAGTTGGGACTCGAACCAATCGATCCTTTGCAAGAATGGTCACACAAAAAATCATGGGGGATGAGAAGAAATATGATGGAGCAAGAGATCCTTTTAAACTGTTGCTCGAGGAATCCCTTGCGTGACAAATGAACGAAATGATGGACAACTTTGCACAGATCCTTCGATGGCTACCCACAAGAGACGCATCTTCATCAAGCGGCCATGCAACCCCCTTCAATGTACAAGTAAATTTTAATATTCCATTATGTGAAGGACTAATAAATAAGGATGTTGTAGATAAATGGATAAATATGCTCGAATGGTATTTTTCGGTCCATAATTTTTTTGATAGGGAAAATATTACTTTTGCACTCCTCAAGTCCGTCCTCCATGTTAAGGACTAGTGCGATACTTACTCTGAGTAAAGAGCCATAGAGGAATCTATAATATTTGTAGTCGCCCCCTCATGGAGTTCCTTCAGGGATTCCATTAAATAACAATACTACCTTATTGAAAGCTATGAGGACCAGTACACAAGATGGACCATGCTTCATCAGGAAAGGGACCAGACAGTACCAAATTTCACCAATATTTTCCATACCCTGTGCACCAAATTGGGTATCAAATACCTTGAACGACATTTGGTGCTTAAATACTATGACTTTCTGCATAGATACATTCAAACAAAAATGGATTTTTTGGGCATCGCATCATTAGGTGCAACTTATAGATATGTTGTCAAGATTGAATAGAAATTTAAGAGGAAGAGGTGAGAGTTTGGATCTACAAACTCCTCACAACCAAAGCAGGGAAAAGGTGGCCCCAACCCACAAAACAAGGGACATAGAAAATATGGACACTCTCAGGACAACCAGTCCAAGCCACAACCCAAGAAGGGTAATGAGAAGTCTAAGAAGGACATAGAAAAGTGGTGTGAATACAATAAAATCCCTTGACACAACACTGAATAATGTCTCTCCATGAAGTCACTGGTGGTTGAGTTGAAATCTTCCGAGTCAGACACGGATTCTAACTTTGAATCAAATCCATAAGGAGGGAAGAAGATTATCGATGTCAAACCTAGCACCACTGTCATTACCACCAAAGTCCAACCAAGCGAACCATAAGAACTAGAGGAAGGCGAACACTTGTTTCACTCACAGATGTGGGTAAAGGGGGCTCCACTTCATTTCATTGTCAATAGTGGCCTTCAGAAGAACATGATCTTATCAAAGATCGGCAAGCAGTTGGACCTACTGATTACATCACACCTGCATCCCTACACCATCTACTGGCTTCGCCAAGGAAGAGATCACCACGCCAGCCAACAATGTCATCTTCCCTACAACATCATGCCCTTCAAAGACGAGGAATTGTGTTATATTTATCCCCTTGAAGTTTGTGATGTTCTTTTAGGACAACCATATTTGTGGAAGTGACATATTGTGTATGAGTCTAGACCCCGCATTTCCATAGGATTGATTTCATATTTATCTTCATTTCCACTAAACTTAGGTATTTCCATTGATTCTTAATTGAAGTCTAGCCAAACCTTCAAATTACAACTTCAATATATTAATAATAATGATCTAAAATAGTTGCAAACCTTTTTATAATATAATATCATATGTTTTCTCTTTCCAATGGATTTTGAATCAACTCAATTGGACATCTTCAATCCCTAACTTGCATAGGATGTATATTCAAAAGTAAAATGTCCCAAAACCTAAAACGTTTACCAATATAACTTCATTATGTCATCTTAGTATTCAAAAAATTTCATAGTCTGAAAATTTTTAGAAAAAATGTTATAGAAAAATTCCCAAAATGACTCATTTGAGATTGGTTTCAGAGCTAGTAAAAATCCCTAACTTGCATAGGATGTATATCCAAAAGTAAAATGACCCAAAAAATTATTTTTTTACCAATATAACTTTGTTATGTTATTCTTGGTATTTTGAAATTTCATAGTCTGAAACTTCACAGAAAAAATTTATAGTGAAAATGCCAAGATAACTCGCTTGAAGTAGAAAAACCTTGGAATCGATGTTGTAACTCCTAATGTTATGATCTAGATGCTTAAAATATCATAATAAACTAGGAGTACACACCATGTAAAACAATGTGAGGGTAGAGAACAACTCCAATATAGATAAGAGAGATGAGTTACATAATAAATCCTTAAATAATAGGATAATCTCATCCAAATACCCAAAGACATTCATAAATCACAATTAAAATCTCCTCAATAATGAATGCATGATCTCTATATATGCTTATTCACACACTACACATGAAGCCCCTTTACTATTAGGTTGATCTCATTACATATACATTTACACATTACATGTACATTCAACCCCATTTATTCCCCCTTGGTGTTATAGTCTAAAATGCCACCACTGTGAATTTTTTATCATGGCCCATCCATATACACACCTACAAATCACTTTTCTTGGATTTCCTTGCCAAAAATATCATTTTTCAAGGTGTACGCACCTTGATCTATAGCCAACCCGTGTACATACGCTACCTGATACATAGGCATCCCACATAAATAAGCTACCTGATGCATAGACAACCCACGTACACTCACAAAAGTTGAAAAAAAATAAAAATTTTGTGCTCTCCCATGGGGTTTACAGGATATTTTGGGTTGCATAACCATTCTTACCTCTTGTATCCCTTGTCACAACCAAATAGCCATCTAATTTCCATATAAAAAGGGCATTAGGGGGGGTCATTTGAAATAAATTTTGAAAAAACAAAGAAGCTCGGTCCAAATTTCTCCTTCTTTCTCTCTAAGTTTATGCATTTAGTTATGAGTATCCATACTCAACAATATGATTCTCTCATCCTTTTTATGAAATCCATCAAACCCCTTAGTTTTGCATGCTGATTGTGAGGATTTGCTAGTGATTGTGGGATTAATCCACTTGGAGTCTTATTGGAGGAACCCAAGGGATGTTCGTAGAGCAATATCGACATTAAAGATTCTGGTTGTAATCTTCCTTATATGTTATCAATAAAATATAACTTTCCTTTCCCAATTCGTGTGTCTATTTTCTTGTGAATACTTTTGAATGTTTATAGCTTATTTCCTGAGAATTAGTACATGTTTATGTTAATAATGATTGCATATATGCTCTTGTAGATTGTTTTCTGAGTCGTTTCAGGTTAGCATTGGGAGGAGACCTGCAATCCAAGAGAAAATAGTGTACAAAGGGGATCTACTATGAACAAAAGGATACACGGTGTCATTCTTCATCTTTTTCTTGTTTCCCTTGTTTAAAAGAAATCATTAGGGTTTATGAGATTGGGTAATTGAATAGGTCATTTTATTTCTTTTAAGGATTCATCACTCTACCTAGCCATTAGACCTTGACTAGGGGGATTTTCCCCCAAAGTAGAATTGGCGAATCCATTGGGGAGTCTCCTCAAGGTCTGTTTAGGAGATCTTCTCCTGGTTTGATTTATTGTTTTTTTTTTGTACTTTCTAAGTCTATCTGAGTCTTTGGTCACCTTCTAGGTTTTTACCAGGTTACTTGGGCTGGGTTTCAAGTCTGAATCTTTTATTTTTTTGAATATTTTAAAACATGTACGCGACCTATTGGTTGCTTATAATGTGTACATAAACATTCATACTTGACATATCCCACGTACATACACAGGGTCTCGGAACACATCACGTGTCTTTGTATCATCTTGAAGTATTTTTATTAAAAAAAACCTCCCACTTTTCCAGGAAACTCTTGCTTTATCACGTCCTCCTGAGTATCGGGGACCTCTGTTGACTACTATTTGATAGGGTTTGAGTATCGGTTTGTCTATAATATTGCAATATGATCTCTTTCGTATGGTCTTCTTTATCTCTCTATTTTTCTCAAAGTTTGAAGGTTTGTTTACAAGCTTTAGACTCTCCTCTGGATTCTTTTGAACCCCTGCCCTCTAGAAGTGTTCTAGGACTTGAAACAGTCTTTTGTTTATTTTCCTTCTTTCTTTGTATGTTGTGAAAAGGAAAAGAAAAGTTTCTTTATTCTCCTCCTTAATTTTTCATTTCAAAACCCAAAAATAAATAAAAAATTGTAGTTAAGTTTAAACTTTTTCTTCCCTTCCCTTGCTTTCATTTTCCCCTAAAAAAAAAAAAAGAAGCTTCTTAGATGCATTTTCATGTTACATTGCATTGTTTACATATTATATTTGAAAAATAAAAAGATCTTAATACATGCTTTTTTTTTTCTCATCTTGAAAAGAATTTAAAAGGAAAAGAATATTTGTTTTTTTTCTTCCTTTACTTTTCTCACATTGAGGACAAGGTTGCATTGTGCATTTTTTGCATCAAAAAGAGAAATGTTTGCATTTAAAGTTTTTGAAGGATTGTTCATGCATTTTGCTTGAAACTCTTTTTCATTTGTAGAATTAGTTTAAAATCTTCTTTTCCATTATTCTAATTAGTTTCTTTTTTACAAGAGTCTCAAACAACATCAATTGCACTTCCATTCCTTGAGTAATAAAAGCCCATAAAATGAACACACTAATCTAAAATACATTAGTAACAATTTTTCTAGGGTTCACCAATATCTTAGGCTAGGGCCTTGGATTAGATGTGGAAACGTAAACTCTCCAACGCCAACAAAAACTTAACTTAGGTGTTTGTGCTAGGATGTGAAAAATCCACCTTGTAATTACTTAATCTGGGAAGCTCCTCTAACACAAGATTCAAACATGAGACTACATGGATGATGATGTTGGAGATATATACTCTTGATATCGACAAAATGTTTGGGAGAGTCTATATTGGGGGTGAATCTTGTAGCATTACTGGCCCAACTTATGTTAGACCTCTTAAACACTTGGATCCGTCTAGGGTACTCGAAGAGTGATTTTGGCCCTGTTACGTTTCAGGCCTCAGGAGGAGCTTCAGGCTTCGTTACCCTTCCCATACACTCACTCGATTGTTGATTGTACCCACTAATTGTTGATTACAATTTGGTGGCCTATTTTCCATTATATAGTTTGACACACAAGTGACTAAGAGGGGTGTATTGTGGTACCTGACGCAAACTCTGTACTCTATGGGAGACACCCGAAGGGACCGTCTATTGGAGGTCTTGGAAACTACTTCTTATGGCCAGTCATTTTCCTTTGTGAATACTTTGGAAACTTGAGACTTCATCTTCCTAGGTTAGATGCATTCAAAAGGGTAGTTTTTTTGGCTTGTATCTTTTTAGGATTTTCTTTTCAGTGGTGTGCTCTGTGGTCCCTAGTTTTCCATAGTGAGTTAGTCAGTCATTGCTTTGTCTCAATGAACTAAGGTAGTATACTTCCCACTCCACCGGTCTAGAGGAATTTTTGGTATTCCACTTAGAAACGTGGAGGTGTCTTCTGATAGGTGTATATTTTTATACCACTGATTTACCAGAGTTAGTGTGTGAGATTTCTACAGACATGAACAATTCTGCAAGGGAAGAACCTGTGCATAGGACCTTCATGGAAAAATTTCCTCATGATACCAACCAAGGAACCCCTTCACAAGGGGACTCTTGTGATTTTCCTTTATTTGGAAACGTTGTTGTCCCTTTAATGGACACTTTGAAAATTCATGGGTTGAATGTGGGGCTACTGGTTTAGTTGGGTACCATTCCAAATGTCCCCAATTCTCTTGAGTCTTCTTAATTAAGAACCTTATGTCATGGGAATCATGTTGATTTTCCTTCATCAGCAAAGTCATCTCTTCCTCCTTTTGCATTCTCTGGTGAAATTCTAGCTACTAGTAACTGAAAGTCTAAACGAAATAGAAAGAGGAAGAATAGGAAGAGTAAATCTCCAACCTTTGCCAATCATGTTGGGAGAAAAAGTTATGTCTCTGGTATTCATACTGGCAATAGGTATCTAGCCTCTATGAGTCATGTTATCGACCAATCACCAACCTCTGCAAGTCATGTTGGATATGTGCAACCAACCACTGCAATTCATGATGGGGGCACAAGTCTCATCAATGCGATTCATATGAGTGATATGTCAACAACCTCTGATAGTCATGTTGGGGACAAGAAACCATCCAGTGCTAGTCATGTTGGGGGAATTGATTATGTTGAGAAACCTACATGGATAGGATGTAAGCCTAAGTTCCCTTGTAAGATTTGTAAGGGAGATCACCTTACTCATTTATGCCATGGAATTCCAGAGGTACAAAGATTGTGGTCCCTGCCTGCAAGCTCTTTTGATTCTGAGTCTTCTTTGGTTTCCCAATAATCTATTCATTATTTGGTTGATGAAGTGATCATGCCAATGCAATCTTTTGGGGGTTGATGTGCCTTCAGACCAAGTTGTCTCGAAGTCTATTCATCCTTTGGTTGATGAAGTAGTTATGTCGATGAAATCTTTGACCAATCCCACTCCTCTTTTGAGGGGTGACACGCTTTCATACCATGTTGTCTCATAGTCTATTCATCCAATGGTTGAGAAAGTGGTTGCACCGATGCAATCTTCGATTGATCCCACTCTTCTCTTGGAGAGTGTCGAGCATACCAAAGTGGTCACACCGATGCAACATTTGGCTGATCCTACTCTTGTTATGGGGAGTGATGTGTCTATCGACTATGTTTTTGGCATTTCCAGTTTAGTACCTTCATAACAAGAGGGAATTATGCTCACTTCGATCACACCCCCTCCAAGTCCTAGGACAATTTCCTTTGATTGGAATGATCTTGTTGAGCCTTTCCTTCCTTCTTCTACACCCTTTCAAATAAGGGTTGAATTTAATGACCAAAAAATATTTACCAATGTAATGTGGATGAAGGAGCCTCCACAATTATTTTATCCTCCTCGGCTTGGAAATATTTGGGTTTTCCCGAGCTTATGTATGCTTCACATGAGCCGTTGTATTTTGACAAATGTCCTAGTGAATATTTGGGGATTGTTCTTCAGATTCCTATCTCGTTCGGTGGGAATACTATGCTTGTCGATGTTATAGTGGTGCAAGGCCCATTAGATTTCAACATGCTTATCCAGCATGATTATGTATATGCTATGAACGTTGTGGTGTCTATTCTCTTCCGGGTGATGCATTTCCCTCACAATGGAAGAACTGTCACTATCGACCAACTAGCATCTGATAATCACCATCCTAATTCAACGTTAGTTCAGGATGCCCCTTTATATATTCCTAATGTTCGTGTAGACTCTACCCCACCATGGGTAAATTATGTGGCATCTTATCCTCGATGTTCAATTTCTTCTTAGGAACCTGTGCAATCATGTTTTCCTTCTTGAGACATGGCATCAACAATTGATCGTTTTTTAATCCAATGAGGGCATGGGAGCTCTTGCTTCCTCCTCTTGGTCTGAGTGATCTTGAGTTTCCTTTTGAGTCTGATCTCACTGTTTGTAGATGGTCAATCCCTTGTGCTTTTGATTCTTCGTTGATAGACTCTGTCAGTCTCGGTAATAACCTCCATCATCATATGGAATATGGTCATTTTGATTCACCCTTTGGGATTGTCGACCCTCCTTGTTTGGGTGATTTCTCGGATATTGAATTGCCTTTAGATGAGGATATACTTGAAGCCATGAATATGGATTTTATACTATTGGAATACTTAGACCATGGTTTTCATTTTATTCCCTTTTGAGATACTTTTCAGGTTGACTATCGAAGAGACTCTTGGTCAGAGCCTAACAACAGGCTCTACCTGAACCAGTACCATGCATGAGTTGTAAGGTTGTGAAGCTCCTTGTACCATATTGTACAATCTAGGTTTGTTGTTTTCACGTTTTATATTCAATAACACCTCCTATTTTCCAGATTTTCTATCTATATTGGATTTATGAACTCTTAGATGAGTGTATTGGCCATATATGAAGGATCTTGGAGACATTTTTCTTTGACATTTGATTATCATATCACTTTGTTATGACAAGTATTGACCTCAAAATATATAGGTTAGATTTTTCCCTACTTTCATTTTTTTGTTATCTGTTTCATGTTTCTTTTGGCCTTAGGATTGACCCCACTTAATTGCGACACTCACCTTACTTACTGATAAGTGTGTCATACTTTATGTGGCAGAGCCTTCCTTCCATGGGAATCCTATTTAGGGCCTTTTTTACCATTTGGTTCCCATGTCGAAGTACTTCATAGGCATGGGAGCCATGTTTAGTCCCGCCTTGACTTTGTGTTGAAGCCTCATCCTTCTTCTTCATCATCGTTTTGGCCTATACCCATGGGACTCCCCTAGAGCATGGTTTGCATTCTTTCAAGATCACTTAAACTATGAAACCGACATATAGCGAGAGATTATTTATCCTTTTTGGTTAGATTACATACAAAAAGGAGCCCCATTGGAGTCTTCTTTAAGTCCTTTTCAGACTCCCTAAAATTGAAAATATTTCCAAGCGATATTGTTTCCCTTCATGCTCGCAAAAATGAAACATGAAGGCACATATGT
>JZKD02S1844388.1:557008-579248 GCA_000966675.3 Picea glauca
CAGAAAGAGATCCACTATTTAGGTCATATCATTTTCGGCAAAGGAATCTCTGTGGACCCAGAAAAGGTAAAGGCCATTATGGAGTGGCCAGTGCCGAAAAATGCCCATGAGGTGAAAATCTTCATGGGGCTAGTGGGTTATTACAGGATGTTTGTAGAAGGATTCTCAAAAATAGAGAAACCCATCACCACTTTGCAATGCAAGGGGGTCAGGTATGAAAGGACAGAAGAATGTGATAGTGCATTCATTGAGATTAAGAGGTTACTAACCAGTGCGCCAATTCTACGAGTGTCGGATATGGAAAAGGACTTCACAGTCTGCATGGATGCCTCGAAGAAAGGGTTGGGGGCCGTGCTAATGCAAGATGCAGGAGTGATAGCCTGTGCATCAAGGAAGTTGAAGAAGCACGAAGAGTTATACGCGACTAATGATTTAGAGTTGGCAGTTGTAATGCTATCTCTAAAACATTGGAGGCACTATCTTGTTGGGCAAAACTTTGAGCTCAAAATGGACCATCAAAGTTGAAAACATCTCTTCACTCAAAGAGATCTGAATGCCAGGAAAAGGCGATGGAGTGAGTTTATGAGTGAGTACGATTTTGGTATTTCGTACATCAAAGGAAAGGAAAATGTGGTCACAAATGCCTTGAGTAGGAGACCATGTATCTTCTCCTTGGTAACCTTAAAGGTCAATTTGAGGGAACACGTGTTGACACAACTCCCAAGAGACAGTTGGTATTTAAAGGTTACTTCAAACCTCCAGAGCGGGAGGCAATTAGATCCAAAGTATGAAGGATATAGTCTAGAAACAGATGGACTATTAAGATATTGAGGAAGGATGTACATCCCTAGAATGGGGATATTCGAAGCATCATACTGAAGGAAGACCATAGCACATGTTATTGTGCGCATCTGGGTGTGAAGAATATGTACACAGATATGAGAAAGCTCTTCTTCTGGGTAGGCATGAAGCGCGATTTAGTCCATTTCATTGCCAAATGCCTAGAGTGTCGACAAGTGAAAGCCGACCACCATCACCCGGCAGGCCTCCTACAACCACATGATGTCCCTATGTCCAAGTGGTAAGTCATCTCTATGGATTTTGTTGTGGGGTTTCCGCTCACATCTCATAGACACAATGCCATTCTTTTGATAGTGGATAAGTTAACCAAGAGTGATCATTTTATTCCGGTTAGAGACACTTATGATGTCACTAATGTGGCACGTGTGTTTGTAAGCGAGGTTATTCGTTTGCATGAGATACCTAAGAAGATCATTTTAGATAGGGACTCCAGATTCACTTCTAGGTTTTGGACAAGTTTATAGTCAATGTTGGGGACTCAGTTGAACTTAAGCACAACTTATCATCCTGAAACAAATGGGAAAATTGAGAGAGTAAATCAAGTCATGTAAGACATGCTTAGGATGTATGTAATGGATAATCAAACCCAATGGGAGAAGTACCTAACTTTGGTAGAGTTTTCCTACAATAACAGTTATCATAGCTCCATCGGAATGCCACCCTACGAAGCTTTGTATGGGAGGCCATGCAGAACGCCATTGAGTTGGGATAGACTAGAAGACTGAGTAACAGTTGGGCCAGAATTGATTCAAGAAATGGAGGAACAGGTGATTCATATTAGGCAGAGACTAAAGGAAGCACAGGATAGGTAGAAAAGTTATGTGGATGCACACAAGACCGACCGAAGTTATAAAGTTGGAGACTAGGTTTTCATTCACATCAGGCCTAATAAGAGTACCATAAGATTCAGGAAGGCGACAAAATTGTCACCTCGATTTATAGGACCTGTTATCACTCCAAGGAACTCCTTAGGGTTGTAGGCTAAGGATGCTTGGTAACTTAGAAATACTGGTTTTTATGTGTTTGGGACAATGGGGTCTTTAATGATTTATGTAAGAAAAAAATCATCACACATCTAAAGGTACAGTGCTTTCAGGAAACAATAATCAGATCAACTAATTGAAAGAGAGGATGGAGAACACTATTCTTGATTGCCAATACAAATGAATGTAGGACTTAATACAAGACAAAGAGAAATCCTTTAATTTCAAGTTCATGAGCTCAATAAAGAGATAACAGTCTTTATGAACTAAAATAAATCGAGACAAAGTACAAAAAATGAAAGATGGACAATTCTAATATTGCAAATGAAACGAAACTGAACTTTATTTCTACAAAAAGAGTCTATATAGGAGCATAAAATATATCCCAGTTTGAACCCTTGTATCTTAGAAAAAATAGGCATTTATAGCCTCTTACAATTAGTTTTACAGATCCTAAAAACATGGATCTGTGTTTAAAAATAGCAATTCAAATGTATCTAAACAACTTGAAAATAAAGACTTAACAACTAAACTTAGCACTTGAATTGTTTTCAACATCAAAAATTCGCCATCTGCATCCTTCAACATCCTAGAATTTGTGATGTGATGCAACGTGGCAAACACCTGTCTTGATAGTTGTATTTCTCCAACGTTCATGGTCAATATTTGAGGAAGTCTGTTTTACATGTGGTTCCCAAAATTCCCTCAAATCTCTGATGTCGAATCCTTTGCAAGCAATTTTCATTCCCTTTATACTCTGGAACTCCTTTATAACCTGTGAGAAATGACCTGTTCTGCCCTGGGCTTCAAAAAATTCTTTTCCAGCTTTCAACAACTAACTCGTTTTATATTTCACTGGTTAGCTGGTGAAAGCGCTACCTTTCACCAACTAACGGGTCATAAAATATCACTTTGCACTGGTGAAATCCCTGACTGCGCCCAAAAAGAGTTTTCACCTTCAAAATTGTGATTCCATCAAAACTCAGTGTGTCTCTGATTTCCCACCTTGCATATTAACAACGAATTGAGCAAGTACCTTCAAATCTGCATGGGATTTTTTCTTTTGTTTTTGTTTCAATCTTCTTATCTTCCTTTTAAGGTGTTTGGCAAGCCACCATAGACTATTGTACTCTTTGGTGAGTTTCTGCTTTCTTTTCTAGGACTTAACACTTTCCTGAGCCAGTCTCTCAAACACAGCGTTGGTTTTTGCAAAGTTATCAGACAACTTTTTATACCTTTCTTTGATTAGTCGTTCCAAAACCTCTTGCTGAGTGATTACCTCTTTCAGATGCTTGATTTTCTAAGATTTCTTTGACTTAGAGATTTTTGATGTTTCTCCTTCCTCTGTATGAGTGAAGGTCTCATAGATTTGTGCAAACTCAGTTGACTGCTCAGGACTCTTGGTGACAGGGCATTGATCTTGTTGCTTTGATTCTAAGTCTGTATAGAGCAAGTTTAATATATTGGTTCTCTTCTCTGTAGGTTGCTCTGTGAGCTGTTCTGTAGTGGTTTCAAAGTTTAACCTTTTCTTTGACTTGTGGGAATTCACTCCAGAGATTCTATCTTCTATAGGTCCTGGAAAGGTCCTCCTCTTCCTCAAACTGCTTTGAGGAGTTAGTTGTTTCTTTGAACCTTTACCCTGTTCATTTACAGGCTGAGTCTGTGTTTCAAAACCCTCCCAGAATAGAAAATTTTACCAGCTCCTTCCCTGTTATTTTAATTCCTCTAGAATGATCAATTTAATGAGGCCAAAGTGGCACAGAGTATTCTTCATGCTTAGGGGTTGAGCCCTAATTTTCTTGCAGACCTTAGTTAAACTCTTATGTAATAAAAAAGGCAAATTGAGGAGAGTCTTGCCTGTGAAATGGTCCAGGAGATTAAAATGATACATCATGAGTTTGTCATACCTACCCTCCGAGGTAATGTAGAGTTGGATGGCCTTAAACATCTCTTGCCACTCCTCTTCTAGATAGGAAACTAGCATGCCCTTCTTCCATGCGTTGTGCTTGAACTCTTCCTTTAAATAAGCTCTGAAATTCAAGTTTTTGGCGGCAGTGGTTTTGAGCCAACTCTGGCCCGATCTTGGTAGGTTGGTTGTTGCAGCAATGGCAGCTTCATCTACTATGATTTCCAAGGACCCAACACGAGCCTTATTCCCATCAAAAGTTTTGGCAAAAGCTTCTACTGTCGACTGGTGGGAACCATTTTGCAACCTCTCAACAAATTCAATACACCCTGCATTTGAGAAATGTTTCTGGACTTCTGGATGTGTTTGTAGAAAAGATAGGTTGTCCAACTCTTTTCTAAGTAGAGAACCACCGCATCTCCTCGCCATTTTTAGTTTGAAAGCCTCAACAATTCTGTATACCAACGTAGCAAACTATTATTCAGGCCGAGGTCTTGCGCTATTGAAAGCACTCGACTCTGTTCTTTCCACATTAGGAACTTATCAAACATTCGTGAGCGATGCGTGATATGGAATCAATGATATTATTTGGTGTTGTCATCTTGGCAGTATAGCTTCTGTACCTGCGCCACTGAATTTTAACATGCCATCCCTGATGCCATGATTGTGGAGCGTGAGTTTCTGAGCTGGATCCAAGATGTAATCCGACTGGGACGTGGAACTCGAGTTTAAATGATTACCCACTTTTACCAGCGTGTCCTTCTTGATTACATGGCATGAGTTGATCACATCATGATTTGATTTAGAAACGTGGATAAACACACGTGATTCCCGCTTTCTTCAGCTAACGGCCCGTGGAAAACGCCCCTTATCTGTTGAAACTTACCGCTTTCACCGGTGCATGATCCATTGGAAAACGCCCCTTAGTTGTTGAAACTGACTGCTTTCACCAGCACATGATCCTATGGAAAAAGCCCCTTAGCTGTTGAAACTGACCGCTTTCACCAGCGCACGAACCTGTAAGAACTGCTCCATAGCTGTTGAAACTTACCACTTTCGCCAGCATGCCACCCCGTGAGAATTGATTCTTAGCTGTTGAAAGTCTTCACTTTCACCAGCACACGACCCACGACAATGATTTTTGGATGTTTTGAAAATCAACACTTTCACCAGCACACAGACCTATGAGAGATGCTCCTTAGTTGTTGAAAGTCTCCACTTTCACCAGCTAATACTCATATTTTAAACACACATTAGCTGTTGAAAGCAATTTATGAAAATTTTGAAAAGAGGACTTTTGTGGGTCATCTTATTTCTAAAACAAAATCAAAACCTAAGTCTTGCAGCTAGAAAAACTCAAAATCAATTTGAGAAAACTACTAATAGCCATGCTATCCACCAAAAAATGCGACCAAAGGGACGGGTTCATTTTAGGAGCTAACATTTGGCTCCAACTGGGATGGGCATCTCCCTGTGAGGTGACCAAGAACCTAGCTAGACTTAGTAGCCTTATTACAATTTCAAATAGAAATTTGAAAAATAGTTTTTCTAGTACCATTGGGCATGGAGTTATTGAAATGACAGAAATAAGGAAAAAGAACTAAAAAATAATATGTACAAGTAAAACAGGGCTTCAAGGGAAGCCTTATGAGAAATATATCTTCAGGAAGCGCCTGTTGAAAGGGCCACCTGCTACTGCCTCGCCTGAAAGAGTTTGGAGAACAAAGGTGTTATTCTGCTGCACTTCTGTTATGACAAAAGGACCTGTCCAGAGAGCCTCAAATTTTCTATGTTTCCCCTTCTCCTGCCTTGCTACATCCTACTTTAAGACTAAATCCCCTGTTTTGAAGACATTTGAGTTGAATTTCTTGTCGAAATTTTCTTTGATTCTTTCTAGATGCAATTCTGTTTTTTCCAAGCGCTGCTCTCTATCTTGTTGTAGTTCTACCAAATTATGAATTCTCCTGGTCAAATCACTTGGTTCAAAATTAGTATCTTGTAAGAACTTTGCAACTGACAATGCAATTTGAACAAGAAATATGGCCTCAGTACCATATACCAACTTGAAAGGAGATTTACCAATTGATTTCTTAGATGTAACCCTGTTAGCCCACAAGGAAAACTTTAGTTTGGAATCCCAACCTCTAGCATTTTGTTCAAGCAGCTTCTTTATGATTCTGACTAAACTCTTGTTGGATGACTCAGCTAAGCCATTCCCTTGCGGATAGTAGGCTGTGGAATGTACCATCTGAATTCCCAACTCTTCACACAATTTCACCAAGTGTTTATCTTTGAATGCAACAACATTATCAGTGACCAATCTCTTGGGACAAGAAAATATGGAAAATATGTTTTCTTGCAAAAAGTTTATGATGACAATATGATTTGCGTTCTAGGTGGGAATAGCCTCAATCCACTTTGTAAAGTAATCGATGGCAACCAGGATCCACCGGTGTTGACCACTAGAAGGCGGATGAATTTCACCTATGAAGTCCAGGCCCCACTGTTGTAAAGGCCCTGTGACCACTATAGGTTTGAGGGGAAGAGACTTTAATTGTTGTTTACCTTCGAACCTCTGACACTTGTCACATGTTTTCACAAACTCATACACATCTGAAAATCAAGTTGGCCAGTAGTAACCAGATCTCAAGATTTTGTGTGCAGTGGTTTTCCAATAGTGATGTCCCCCGCATTCACTATTATGAAATTCATTCATCACCTTATCTGCCTCTTCTTGGTTTATGCACCTCAACAATAATCCTATGGGATTTTTCCAGAACAACAAGTTGTCATTGATGTAGAAACTTATAGCTTTGAGCTTCAAAGCCCTTCTTTGAGACTTTGTCAAATCTGATGGGACTAATAAAGTCTGCAGAAACTGAATGATATGACTATACCATTTGCAATCATCTAAGTGAGCCGAGACCTACATTTTCTCACCTTGTTTATCCTCTAAAGACTGATCATTTTCTGCATTAATGCTTACCAGATTTATTTCAAGCAGCCTGCAATTTTCCTCTGCCAGAAGTTTGGCAAGGCCCTGACCCTTCACAAGTTTTGCTGGTTTGATTTGAACATCGAATTCAATCAATATTTCTATCCACTTACTCCTTTTTCCATCTATGTCGGGTTGGACAAGCACATCTTTAACTGAACTGGAGGGAACGAAAGCTATTACCTTTGACTGAAGAATGTAAACTCTGAAGGCTTTCAATGACTTGACAAGTGCATAATCTTATTTCTCCAACAATTCATACTTTACCTCTGCATCCCTCAAAACCTTACTGAAGAAGGCAACTGGCTGCTCCTGATCATTAGCATTTTTCTGCAAGAGTACGGCTGCAATTGTATCACTAGAAGCAAATGAAAAAATGTAAAATACCTTGGAAAAATCTGGGCTGATCAAAACAGGGGCTGTGGTGATAGCTTCCTTGATGGCATTGAATGAATGTTTGGCTGCTTAAGTCCATTTTACCTCAGAGTCTTTTCTCAGCATAGCAGTGATATGCTTTGTGAGTTCAGCAAAATTTACTATAAACCTTCTGACAAAGTTTATAGTCCCAAGGAAAGACTCAATGTCCTTCTTTGATCTAGGAAGAGACATATTTTTAATTGCTTCTACCCTCTTTGGGTCAATTTTAACCCCATCAACTGAAACAATATGTCCAAGTAATTTCCCTTTCTTAAGTGCAAAATTCAATTTCTTTGGATTAAGAGAAATGCCATACCTTCGACATTTCAGGAATGTCCTTTTTAATTGCCGCAAATGAAGTTCATGTCTGCTTGAGAAAACAATGATATCATCGAGATAAATCAGGACAGATTTATCTTTCTCTCCAACAAAATTAATGTCCATTGCCCTTTGGAATGTCGCCCCTGCATTCATCAATCCAAAGGGCATCTTATTGTACATAAATGTACCCCATGGAGTGGTAAATGCAGTCTTTTCTTTGTCTTCCGGATGGACAACAATTTGATTGTATCCAGAAAACCCATCAATAAAAGACATCACCTTTGATCCTGACACATTTTGCAAAATATACTCCATTTTGGGCAGAGGGTACTTGTCCTTCCTAGAGCACTTATTCAAATTTCTGAAGTCGACACAGATTCTGATCTCCCCATTCTTCTTCCTGACCGGTACAAGATTCAAAATCCATTCTAAATACCCGAGGGGAATGATGATGCGGGCATCCAACAACTTTTTAATTTCCCTTTCGATTGTAGGCAACAACAAAGGGTTGAAATATCTTAGCTTCTGTCTAAAGGGTTTGGTGTCTTTATTCAAGGGAATCTTATGTTGAATCACCTCTATGTCAAAAGTCTTTAAGTCATCATACTGCCAAGTGAAGATGTCTGCAAAATCTTTTAGCAATTCTCCATAATCAACCCTTTGTTTTTCAGTCAAATGTGAGGCTAGGTTGACATATTTAGGATCTTTCTCACTGGCCACATTATACTGCAAAACTTATGAATCTTCTTCCCCTCTTTGAATTTTGACAACCACATCATTGTTATCGAACAACGTTTCCAACGGGACCAAACCTTTAGGAATTCTGTTGGTAGACAACTGAACTATTTCATGTGTTGTGATTTTACTTTTGAACTTTGGATCCTTAACTTCAGGGTCATGTTTGTTCTCCTGATCAATCTGTAGATCTGCAAACAAATCTATCACTGCAAGGAATCTAGCGAGTTCAACATCGTCTTCAAAAACCTTCCAAAATTTTACATTATCAGGAAGAGAGGGCCTATATTTAACTTGAATTTCGTAAGTTAACTTATGAGGCAGAGGGGGTATGAATGCACAAGTGGACACAACCAATGAATCAGCTAGTTCATTCATTTCTCTAGGTACATATGTAATTTTAAAATATGCAAAATCATGAATTGCCTTCAACACCTCATCTCTGTATGCCTTCAGCCTGACATGCTTTGCTTGAAAGGGCTTATTCACCTGCTGGATGATCAAATCTGCATCTCCAAACACCTGCAATTTTTTAATGTTTCTCTCTTTGGTTGCATTCAGTCCGAAAAGTAATTCCTCATATTCAACAATGTTATTAATCACTTTAAAATCGAGTTTAAAGGACAAATGAGAAGTTTTCTTAGAAGGAGAAATGAATACCACTCCTAATCCAGCTGACTCCTTGGTGCAAGCACCGTCAAAGAACATGGTCCAAAGATCATCTTCTGTTGTCTTTGTGGGTTGAACTATGATATGATCTGTGGGCTTCCTGAGCAATAATGTATCAGGCAGTGAATCATCAATTTGTAAAATACAAGATCCCATACCTGTGTCAACCGAATAGATAGGATGATTGGATGGATTTTTCTCATCACTGATTACATATGCCAACTGAGATTCCCTGTATATCCTTCTGTTCACCCCTCCAAAAACAAGGATAGTAGCATAGGAGAGATCCATTTGAAGAGTGCCACCTAGTCTCTTCATCCACGATCTTGATAGTAGGCATCTGAATTTGGGAGGTATGTTGGCCACCACTATATCCATTACCATAGTCTTCATTGATGTTTGGGTTAAGGTTACAGCCAAATCCTTAATCCTCCCAAGAAATTTGACTTTTCAAGAATCAAAAGCGAAAAGTTCATGATAAGACTTGGTGATCTCCAGCGCAAGCTCATCCATGACCACTTTCGGCATCAAATTGTGTGAAGCACCGGAGTCCAACAAATAGTTATGCAGTGTTTTCTCATGAATATTGAAAGAGATGTAAAAGGGAGGACAAATTTCATCTCTATCTTCTATCATTTGGCCCAGCGTGATGATTGGATTATCATCATAAATGTTGAGGATATCAACAGAAAGGGATACATATTGGGGATCTAGAGTTTTGAGGATATCCCTTTTGAATATCTCATTTTTCATCAGCTCAACTAGAGGAATAGGAATCTTAATTTTTTGTATTTCAGCCTCAAAATTAAAAGAATATGGAACCTTATCAACAACTTTATCAGAAACCTTTACCTGATTTAAAGGGGCTTCCTGATTTCTTTGTTGTTCGATAGGAGGATGACTTTCTAGATTTTGATGGTTGACAGGGGTTGCAGTATTCTTGGGAGGAGTTGATGCTTTCACCTTTGAAGGATTTTCTTGCTGATCCTCTGATGTCTGATCCTTTTTCTTAACAGGGGCAGCAATCTTTTCAGGAGAGGCTGGTGCATCTTGTTGAGCAGCATTAGATTTGGATCGGAGGTTATATATATTTTTATCTTCTGTTGTAAAAATGCCATCACCAAGAAGATCATCTTCTGTCTGTTCAGTCATGAATGACTCCTCATAGTCATGTTTTAGATAATATTTCCCTGTCTCTTCTCCAACATAATGAATTTCACCTTATCCATCTTCTTGATCTTAACCATTTTCTTCGTCCATCACAACATTTTAAAGGGGGACCTTTATCCTCTGATCTTCATTAGAATTCTTTTCTCTTTGCAGGATCTGAGTTGGCTGATTATTTCCTCTGAAGTTATTTGGATTTTGATTCGGATTTCTGCCTGCAGAGTCATAAGTGTCTCTTCCCTTCACAGGCTATTTATTTTTGATCTTGAGCTTAGATATCTCAGAGGTTAGAGACTCTAGCATATTGGCCATTTTCTCAAGTTTTGGATCATCATTTGATGAAGATGAGGCCTCATTCTTTGGTCTTCTCCTATCAGAATCTCCTTTCCGCTTCTGAGAGGCCAGAATATTAGATTCCACCTCAAGGGCAGCATCTTGCATGAGAGATAATTTTGGTGACCTCATTTCTCTCAACGACAAACATAAATCTGAATCAAAAGCATTAGAATATGTGATCTTGGCAGAAGCATCTGATGGTTTTATCCCAGCTGGTATTTTTCCATACATCCGGTTAAACCTCTTAGTGAAGTCAGAGACTGACTCACTACTTTGTTTCCTCAAGTTGCCAAATTCTGTAATGTAGTAGACAAAATCTCTTATGTCACCCCAATGTTTCAGAAATGTCTCATCCAATTGCTCAATTTCGACAATGGAACTAGCAGGGAGTTCTTTGAACCATTTCCTAGCATGGCCATCTAGGCTTTGGACAAAGACTCATGTCCAAACATCTTCTGGTTCAATATTAAGGTTCTCTGCATAACTGTAAAAAGCCTCAATATGTTCTTCAACAGACACATCGCCTTCGCCTATGAATTTAGGCATATATTTCTGATAGTCTCCCGTTGGCATGGCTGCTACTGGATTTGGCAATATGAGTGGTGCATACCTAGCAGCTAGGATCTGTTGCATCTTAGTCAAAGGAGGTGGTGCAGCCATGACTATCAGAGGTGGGGAAAATGATAGTTTCTTCTTCAAGTCTTCAACACTGGAGGAATGCGAAAGAGGTGAATCTTTTAATGGGAAAGAGGTCTGATAAGAGGCTCTGTAAAAATTTGCAAGCTGCCCAGCTAAATTTTCTTCACCCTTAGCAAATAGCTCTTGGAGGAGATGTTCAACAGCAAGGAGGCTAGTATAAATGTTCAAGTGATCTTCTTGTTGTTGAGAGTGGAAAGAGTCAAGGGAAGAAGAACTGTGGCTTCTTTCTAAAGTCTTAGATGTTTTTTCAATCAAATTATAGTCTATCAATTTTTTATCACTAGGATTTTCGTATTGATCAAAAATAATTTGTTCTTCTACAATATTTATAGCTATTTTTTCATCAGTGTTCTCTGAAAAGAACTCAATTTTTTCAGCAGTAGATTTTCTAGAACTGAGAAGAGGATTACCTTTTGTATCTGATCTTGAAGTTTGACCTTGAATGGTCTTTACCTTTCAGAGAATTGATTCTGGATTGGACACTGGTGTGATCAGTGATTCTTGAGGATTTGCCCTAGTACTGATCCTCTTAGGAGCCAGGATGAACTTGTGGATTCGCCATATAGATGATTACAACCAACTAAAATGCCTAATCTTTGTCTATCATCAAAGATAAGATCTGTGTCATATCCCAGGAAAGCAGAGCTTGAATTCTGTCTCCCCAGCAACTGTGCCAATTTGTTATCACTCCAAGGAACTCCTTAGGGTTGTAGGCTAAGGATGCTTGGTAACTTAGAAATACTGGTTTTTATGCGTTTGGGACAATGGGGTCTTTAATGATTTATGTAAGAAACAGCTCATCGCACATCTAAAGGTACAATGCTTTAAAGAAACAATAATCAGATAAACTAATTGAAAGAGAGGATGGAGAACACTATTCTTGATTTCCAATACAAATGAATGTAGGGCTTAATACAAGACAAAGAGAAATCCTTTAATTTCAAGTTTATGAGCTCAACAAATAGATAATAGTCTTTATGAACTAAAATAAATTGAGAAAAAGTACAGAAAATGAAAGATGGACAATTTTGATATTGCAAACGAAAGGAAACTAAACTTTATTTCTACAAAAAGAGTCTATACAGTAGCATAAAATATCTCCCAGTTTGAACCCTTGTATCTTAGCAAAAATAGACATTTATAGCCTCTTACAATCAGTTTTACAGATCCTAAAAACATGGATCTGTGTTTAAAAATAGCAATTCAAATGTATCTAAACAACTTGAAAATAAAGACTTAACAACTAAAATTAGCACTCAAATTGTCTTCAATCTAAAAAATTCACCATCTGCATCCTTCAGCATCCTAGAATCTATGATGTGATGCAACGTGGAAAAACACCTGTCTTGACAGTTGGATTTCTCCAACGTTCATGGTCAATATTTGAGGAAGTCTGTTTTACATGTGTTCCCAAAATTCCCTCAAATCTCTAATGTCGAATCCTTTGCAAGCAATTTTCATTCCCTTGATACTCTGGAACTCCTTTATAACCTATGAGAAATGACCTATTCTGCCCTGGGCTTCAAAAAATTCTTTTCTAGCTTTCAACAACTAACTCGTTTTATATTTCACTGGTTAGCTGGTGAAAGCGTTGCCTTTCACCAGCTAACAGGTCATAAAATATCGCTTTACGCTGGTGAAATCCCTGACTGCGCCCAAAATGAGTTTTCACCTTCAAAATTGTGATTCCATCAAAACTCAGTGTGTCTCTGATTTCTCACCTTGCATATTAACATCGACTTGAGCAAGTACCTTCAAATCTGGATGGGATTTTTTCTTTTGTTTTTGTTTCAATCTTCTTATCTTCATTTTAAGGCGTTTGGCAAGCCACCATAGACTATTGTACTCTTTGGTGAGTTTCTTCTTTATTTTATTCTCTTTAACACTTTCTTGAGCTAATCTCTCAAACGCAGCATTGGTTTTTGTGAAGTTATAAGAAAACTTCTTATACCTTTCTTTGATTACTCGTTCCAAAACCTCTTGCTGAGCGATTACCTCTTTCAGAAGCCTGATTTTCTAAGATTTATTTGACTTAGATATTTTTGATGTTTCTCCTTCCTCTGTATGAGTGAAGGTCTCATAGTTTTGTGAAAACTCAGTTGACTGCTCAGGACTCTTAGTGACAGGGCATTGATCTTGTTGCTATGATTCTGAGTTTGTATAGGGAAAGTTTAATATATTGGTTCTCTTCTCTGTAGGCTGCTCTGTGAGCTGTTCTATAGTGGTTTCAAAGCTTAACCTTTTCTTTGACCTGTGGGACTTCACTCCAGAGATTCTATGTTTTGGAGGTCCTGGCACAGTCCTCCTCTTCCTCGAACTTCTTTGAGGAGTCAACTGTTTCTTTGAACCTTTCCCATGTTCATTTATAGGCTGAGTCTGTGTTTCAAAACCCTCCCAGAATAGAAAATGTTGCCAGCTCCTTCCCTGTTGTTTTAATTCCTCTAGAATGATCAATTTAATGAGGTCAAAGTGGCACAGAGTATTCTTCATGCTTAGGGGTTGAGCCCTGATTTTCTTGCAGACCTTAATTAAACTCTTATGTAAGAAAAAAGGCAAATTGAGGAGAGTCTTGCCTGTGAAATGGTCCAGGAGCTTAAAATGATACATCATGAGTTTGTCATACCTACCCTCCGAGGTAATGTAGAGTTGGATGCCCTTAAACAGATCCTGCCACTCCTCTTCTAGATAGGAAACCAACATGCCCTTCTTCCATGCATTGTGCTTGAAATCTTCCTTTAAATAAGCTCTAAAATTCAAGTTTTTGGTGGCAGTGGTTTTGAACCAACTCTGGCCTGATCTTGGTAGGCTAGTTGCTGCAGCAATGGCAACTTCATCTACTATTATTTCCAAGGACCCAACACGAACCTTATTTCCATCAAAAGTTTTGGCAAAATATTTTGTTGTCGACTGGTGGCAACCATTTTGCAACCTCTCAACAAATTCAATACACCCTGCATTTGAGAAATGTTTCTGGACTTCTGGATGTGTCTGTAGAAAAGATAGGTTGTCCAACTCTTTTTTGAGTAGAGAACCACTGCGTCTCCTCACCATTTGTAGTTTGAAAGCCTCATCAATTATGTATACCAACGCAGAAAACTGTTATTCGGGTCGAGGTCTTGCGCTGTTGAAAGCACTCGACTCTGTTCTTTCCACATTAGGAACTTATCAAACATTCGTGAGTGATGCGTGATATGGAAGAAATGATCTGATTTCATGTTGTCAGCCCGATAGTATAGCTTCTGTACCTGCACCACTGAATTTGAACTTGCCATCCCTGATGCCATGATTGTGGAGCGTGAGTTTCTGAGCCAGATTTGAGATGTAATCCGACTAGGACGTGGAACTCAAGTTTAAATGATTACCCACTTTTACCAATGCGTCCTTCTTGATTACATGGCGTGAGTTGATCACATCATGATTTGATTTAGAAACATGGATAAACGCACATGATTCCCACTTTCTTCAGCCAACGGCCCATGGAAAATGCCCCTTAGCAGTTGAAACTTACCTCTTTCACCATTGCACGATCCTATGGAAAACGCCCCTTAGCTGTTGAAACTGACCGCTTTCACCATCGCAAGATCCTGTGGAAAAATCCCCTTAGCTGTTGAAACTAACCACTTTCACCATTGCACGAACCTGTAAGTACTGCTCCGTAGCTGTTGAAACTTACCGCTTTCACCAGCGCACCACCTTGTGAGAATCGATTCTTAGCTATTGAAAGTCTTCACTTTCACCAGCGCACGACCCGCGACAATGCTTTTTGGATGTTTTGAAAATCAACACTTTCACCAGCGCACGGACCTATGAGAGATGCTCCTTAGCTATTGAAAGTTGCCACTTTCACCATCTAACACTCATCTTTTAAACACACGTTAGCTATTGAAAGCAATTTATGAAAATTTTGAATAGAGGACTTTTGTGGGTCATCTTATTTCTAGAACAAAATCAAAACCTAAGTCTTGCATCTAGAAAAACTAAAAATCAATTTGAGAAAACTACCAATAGCCATGCTATCCAGCACAAAATGTGACCAAAGGGACGGGTTCATTTTGGGAGCTAACAGGCCATTCAGGATCCAAGAGAAAATTGGACCCGTTGCGTATCGTCTTGTACTACCACCCCACTTGCATAAAACTCATAATGTATTTCATGTATCTATTTTACATCATTATGTTGTTGATGAATCACATAAATGAAATTGGAAGGAATTGCAGGTATCGAACATGGGAACCCTCACGGTAGAACCGTTACGCATATTGGACCATAGAGTCCAACAACTCAGGAACCGTCTAGTAGACCAAGTTAAGGTCCAGTGGGACAAGTATAGTCCAGGATTTGCTACTTGGGAATATGCTGAGACATTATGACAAGACTATCCCTTACTTTGGACCACCTCGAGAACATGTTTCTCGAAGGTTGGGTGTATGTAACGCCACCTTTTGACTTAGACAACCAGGATTACCTGAGGCATATATACTTTATTTTCTAGTCACAATGAAACTATTAAGTGATACACTTAAACTTTAAAATTTATGAACTTTTATGAATGTTTAAATGTTGTTGATGATGATGTATATGATGCGATCTAATACGTGAATGTAAATTTTATGAATGTTTAAATGTTATTGATGATGATGTATATGATGTGACACATTGTGAGAATGAATAATTTTATGAATGTTTAAAAATACTATTAGAATTATGTTAGATATGATGCAATCTATTTTGGTAAATGATAATCTTATGGATGGGTGTCGAAATTGAATTATGGGATATTATGAGATCTAATTCTAAATGGAAAACTTTGATGTTAATTTATCGGCACAGGGATACCAAATGGAAATGATGATAGTATGTAATTACATGATGATAATGCATAGAAATGTATGAGATTGTGTTACAGACTAATCTGCAGGTTATGGGTTGTGAAATAGCCAAGGGATAAAGATGATGAAAGTGGATATCATGACCACTAGACAAGAAACACTATGGTATGAATATTGTATGAGGAATTTATATTGTTTTGGATGCATTGTTATGATTTGTGGACCAGTGCATGATTTTAGGTGATGAAACTGCCCAAAACCGAATAAATGATGACAAAACCTCCAACAACACGGTGCCGCTATGTATTCCATTGTAGGGTGTGGACCCTAGTCCTATTAGGAGGGGTGGAGGCATTTCCCACCGTGTATCCTCCATTGTAGGGTGTGGACCCTAGTTATGATTAGGAGGGGTGGATGCATTTCCCACCGTGTATCCTCTGAAACATGAAGTCATGGGAGGATGGTGTTAGTTCACACTCCCCAAGACATGTGATGATGACTGTCAGATGCCTACTGGGGAAGCTTGGTCGAGATAGTGACACTTCCGCTTACGGGTTCTATTTGGAGTTATGTCAATATAGTTGACGCTCCAAGATAGTCCGGCAGAGGAAGGATAGGGATGGAGATGGAAGTAGGTTAGGGAGGAAGGATGAGTAGAAATAGTTGAGATGGTATGGAGATCTGTCTTGTGGTGGAATTTAATGTTTTCCCTTCAAAAAAAAGAAGAGAAATGTGTATATATGAATATTCATTATTACGTAACTAAACCACAGTTGTCTAAATAAAATTGTTAAACTGGATAATAGTAATTAAAGGATTTCTCAAACAATTGATTGGTTTGTTGTCTTTTATAAAAGACCAGTCTTGCTAACCAGATTGGATGCATACATAAATTACTAAAGGATGATAGTTTGATTATTAGTACATGCACAAGAATTGTATGTACTAGCTACACATGCATTTCTTGTACATATACACTAGTATGCATGAGTTTTATTGACTTACTTATTGATAATGTCGGTTACTTGTTATGAATGTGTGAGCCATGTTTCTTTTCCTTTGTACCTTAAGATACCTTAACTTCGGGATGAAGTTTCCCGAAGGGTGGGTGTATGTAACAACCCCAATTGAATAAATGTTTAAGGATTATTAAGTAAAAATTAATTAGGGGATTAATTGTCTTAACATGCTATTAATTAAACAAGATTGGTATAAAGATACTAATTAAATATTTATTGATTAATTAATGGTTGCAATTTGATTATTTAATTGATTAATTAATTATATGTTACATTCATTGACATGGGTATTAAATTAATAAGGATAATAAATTATAAGTTAATTTGTTAAAAAAAACTTACGTACACGGAAAGGGATAAGGCATTAAATATGAAGGGATAAGATATTAATTATGAGGGGATAAGGTAATAAATGGGTAGGTAAGGAAGTAAATGAAAGGTAGGGTGGTGAAGGAGGAATATGAGAGGAGGAGGTTTACGGAGGAGGATTATCATTCTACGGGAGATTGGGGGGATGGATTTTGGGGCTCTCTTGGATTTTCAAGGAGGAGAGTGAGTTCTAGAGTGGGGAGGATTAGTTTAGGGGCACCGGTTTGCTAGAGGTTTTGGGCATGGGGGCCAGGATATCCATATGATATCCTGGAGCTAGGAAGTTGTCCTAGTTGGTAGGGTGGAACAAGGTTTTGGGCAGTGTTTACACAATTCAGCAGAAGTCAACAAGGAAAGAAGACAAACAAAGGGTTAGCATCAGACCCAGGTATTTAAAATTATGTATTTGTTTTAATCCGTTATAAAATTTTATTATTCGCTGATCAATTTAAAATGCATATGTGCTCAAATATAAAGGAATTATTGAAATTTCATATACAAATTAGAAGTTACTGTTTTGTTTGTGTAATTATTCGATGTTAAATCTATTCGTCCACTACATAGCTCATCACCTTGCGGGAGCCAAATCATGCTGGTATAGAGGAAAGATGGAACTTGGCAACTTTGCATTGATTATCTGGATTTGAATAAAATCACAGTCAGAAACTGGTACCTGATTCCCTGAATCGATGACCTCCTTGATCAACTCATAGGGGCCAAATACTTCAGTAAGATTGATCTGAAGTCTAGCTACCACCAGGTCTTGATAGAGAAAACAGATGTATGGAAGACCGCCTTCAAGTCAAAGGAAGGCCTTTTTGAATGGTTGGTCATGCCCTTTGGTCTGACAAACTCTCTAGCCACTTTCATGAGGATGATGGACGATATCCTATGACCATTCACCAATACTTTTGTAGTGGTGTATCTTGATGACATTCTCATTTACAGCAAGACTTGGGTTGAGCACTTGCAGCCTATTCAGCAGGTTCTGCACACCCTACAACAACACAAGCTATATGCCAACTTGGAAAAATGCTCCTTCGGCATGGACAGGGTCCATTACCTAGGATACATCATTGATCAACATGGCGTACATGTGGATCCATCCAAGATACAAGTCATTAATGACTGGCTATCCCCAACCACACTCACTGAGCTTCAGAGCTTCTTGGGCATTGCCAATTTCTACCGTAGGTTTTTGTTGGGATTCTCCCATATTGCATGGGCCCTCAACCAAATAACCAGGGGTGGTGGTAAGGTGAAATTTTCATGGGGCCAGCCCCAACAACAAGTGTTTGATGATTTGAAGCAATGATTTTTCTTAGCCCCAGTACTTTCACTACCAGACCTGTAACAGCCCTTTGAAATTGAGATTGATGCTTCAGACTATGCTGTGGGTGTTTTTCTCACATAGCACGACCACCCTGTGGCCTATCATAGTGTGACACTATCAGATGTTGTTCGTAAGTACCCTACTTACGACAAAGAAATGTACTCCATTGTCCAAGCCTTTCGCCAGTGGAGACATTACATTCTTGGGAGGGAGATAGTTATCCACACTAATCATAAGCCAGTGCAGTTCATGCAGACACAAGGAAAATTGCAGAATGACCGCCATAAAAAGTGGTCCACATACTTGCAGCAATTCCACCTCAACATCAAGTATAAAACAGGAAGCACCAACTGTGTCAGTGATTTCCTCAGCATACCACCAGTCGCGACACTCACCACAGTGCTAGAATCCTACGACCATGAGACCTATGGATGGCCCCAACTCTATGAGATAGATCCGGACTTCGCTACCACCTACCAAATGTAAGGTGCAAAGGAAAATGTCGATAATTTCCATATTCAAGATGGGTTGTTGTGTCGTCTAGGTCATATATGTGTTCCCTCAAGTGAGCGAGCAAAGTTGATCTGGGACGCCCACTACAACTGAGTGGTAGGACACTTCGGCGTTGAAAAGACAGTGGCGATGCTACAAAAACATTTCTACTGGCTAAAACTTCGACATGAGGTCAGCAAGTATATTAGGTCTTGCACTGCTTGCACTATTGCTAAACCAACCACTAAGAAACATGGCATGTACACCCCTTTTCCTACTCCTAACAGACCATGAGAATCCATCTCAATGGACTACATGTCAGGCCTCCTATCCACCAAGTGGGGAAATGACTATGTTTTTGTGGTTGTCGATCACTTTTATAAGATGACGATTCTGGTTGCTTGCAAGAAGAGCATCATAGCCGAAGCCACTACCAAGCTCTTCTTTGAACGAGTCTGGGTACATTTTGGAATCTCACAAAGCATTGTCTCAGATCGGGACAATTGATTTCTCAGCACATTCTGGTCGAGCCTCTGGTCACTGCTGGACACCAAGCTCACCAAATCCATGGCCTTCCACCCCCAGATAGATGGCCAAACTGAGGTCGTAAATCGAATGATCGTGCATATCCCGTGCATGTATAATTACAAGCACCCTCACACATGGGATGAGAGTCTTCCCTATGTCCAACATAACTACAATCGAGCCTTGCATAGCTCAACCGGCCATAACCCCTTTCAAGTGGGGTTGGGATTCCAACCATTGGGTCCCATAGATGTTGCACTTCCCCTTGCGGTCACCTCGACCGACTCCTCTCCTACTCCAACTGAGGTTGACAAAGCCCCTTGATTCATTGAGAGGATCCAACACATCCACCAACAGGTTCAGGATATCCTACAGAATTCTAATGACAAGTACAAGCAATGCCATGATCAACATCAGGTTCCACATAAGTTTCAGGTGGGTGACAAAGTTTGGTTGCACTTGCAGAAAGAATGCCTTACAAGATCCCATCGGAAGCTATGCCCACTCTGATATGGGTCGTACACCATCACCAAGGCTATGGGGAATAATGATTTTGCATTCAACATTCCTCCTTTCCTTGGCCTGCACCCAATGTTCAACGTGGACCTCCTTCGGCCTTATTTCCCACCATTATTGGACACCTCAGATGTAGCAGAACAATTGACACCAATAGAGATCAACCCTGACTACATAGAACAGGCATCCAGTGATCAGATTGTGGACACACAGATCAAGGGCACTTGAAAAAAAAGGATCCAACTTTATTGAGTCGTCAAAGCAGGGCAACTCCTGCACCAAGGCAAGTGGCTCACCCGGGGCCAAATTCAGAAAAAATTTCCTCATCTGATGGGGGAACTCAACGCAATGGAGACCATTTCTTCCTAAGGATGGAGGATTGATCCAAGTGGACATCGGTGGCCACCCACCTTTTCCAGCTGGCTCAAAACAACTTTCTAGCAATTTTGATAATTTACTATTTTTAGCAATTTTTTGAGTCCTAAACTTCCAGATCCATTATGACCCCGAGAAGTTGATGTACTGACTTACCCAAATGGAGCCCTCATGAATTTTGCCGCTTCATCTCCTAGGGTTAGGTTTCTGGATGTTTAGGGTTTTTGAAACTCATGTTTATTGTAAAAAGGCCTTGAGAGCCTCATTGTAATCATCTTCTTGAGAATGAGTGTAGCCGTCACATCTCTTCTCAAAGATAAGTTACCACCATTCCAACAAGCTTGTTTTTCGCTGCATTTTACAGTTTCAACTTATTTCCTTATTGAAAAGAAAACCAGTTTTACTGTATCTCTGTTATTCTGTGTTAAGCATTTGGTAATAATTTGTAGTCATTTCATTCTACTCATAAAATCCGGATCAATGAGGCTCCAAAGGAATTTTTAACATAAATAAAATCCAAAACCCTAACCCTAGAAGATGAAAATCCAATAGGTCTGTGGACCCCATTTTGGGTAGTTTGGTGTATCAACTTTCTAGGGGCATAACTTTGTCATGTGATCTCCGTTTGGGGTGCACGATAGCTTGTTGGAAAAGTATTGACGAGGATCTTCATTTCACAAGATCAATAACTCCTTCATTGTTTATTGAGGTGTTCGATTACGAAAAATCATCATTTAGGCCCTTAAAAAGGCCCTAGAAGTTTAGGACCCAAAAAAATGTTAAAAATAGTGAATTTCCAAAGAACGTTTTTGAGCCATTTGGAATTGGAGGGTGGACATCGATATGCACCTGGATCAATTCTCCCTCCTTAGGAAGATATGGTATCCATTGCATTATGTTCTCGGGGGAGAGGGGGAAGCACTTGTTGAATCTAAACCTTTGTGAGTTTCTTGCCTTGCTCGAGAAGCTGCGTTTCTTCTCTTATGGAAGGTTGTTAAGAGCCTGATGTTGCGACGTTTTGAATTTTTAACCATTCTAGCTACACGATATGACTGTGTGCATAAGGAATCTTTGCGCTTTGTTGCAATCTTGTCGACCTGCTTCTACTCGATAGAAGGTGCTTGGACTAAGGCTGTAGTGGTTGTAGTGTCCTTTTTCTCACCTTTTGAATAGATTGTTAAGAGGACAGACTTTGTGGTATGAGAGATCACTTTGTAGAACTATTTTGTTGGTACAGTAGTCAGAACTACCTCGGGTATCCTGTAGGGTTGACCCCCCAGAGTAACAATGATGCTACGGGGTTGAGACTCATAAACAACACGACACCTCCACATATATGGTTGACCTAAAAGAACATCACAGACTTCCAGTGGTGAAACGTCACACAAGACCTCATCCTTGAAGGGCTTGATGTCATATGATAAGAGACATTATTGGATGACATGAAGATCTCGTCCCTAGTGAATCTATTCGATGTTGTATGGCTATGAGTGTGGTCTTGTCGACAAATCCAATTGCGTGATGACCTCTGTTGAGATGAGGTTCTTTTGGCTTCGACTATCAACAATAAAAACATAGTTACCAACTTAACGAGAACTCTCCAGAGTTCTCATTTTTTGGGGGGTCCAATTTTTTACCTCGTTTTTAAACATTGTGCTACCGATAGCACCCCCTCTTTGTTTTTAGGTGATTT
>JZKD02S1844388.1:586671-606244 GCA_000966675.3 Picea glauca
AACTAAGTTAATACCTAAGTTAGTAACTAGGTTAGTTTTAAATTAAATAAAATAAATTAATAAAATAAATCTAAACATACAAAACCAAAAAATTAAATAAACACAAAATATAAAATAAAATATATTAAAAATTAAAAAAAATAATATAAAAGACAAACATTAATAAACAAAATAAAATAAATTAAAAACAAAACAAAAAACATAATACATAAATCAAAAAACATACAAAAATCAACAATATATAAACCTAAGTCTACCCCACTCACCCCCACCTCACGTCACTCCCACCTACCCCACCTCACACTCCACTCAACCCCCCTCATACCTCACCCCCACGTCACATTCCACTCATGCCCCCCCACCTCACGTCACCATCACATCACCATCCAATTACCTATACCCCACATACTTTCCATATATCAAAGCCCCCCATCCACTTCATTCAAAATGAATCAACGCTATATAAACTTTCCGGACCCCCCCTCGCCTTCCGAATTTTAACGAGGGGGGGGGGTCCGGAATTCCATTTTAAAATTCACATAAATTCCCTTAATTCATATTCAAACGAGTTAAATCCATGGCCAATAAAAATTATGGACCCCCCCCCACCGTCCGGGATTTAACGAAGGGGGGGGGTGTCCGAAATTTTACGTTTCACGAAAAACCATTTATGCCTTTTGCCTCATTTTTGTGTGTTTTACCATGTCATCTTCCAGATCGATTTCTGGGAAAACGGAGATGGATTTTAAAAATACGAGATAGGTTTTTTTTCATAACGGGCTGAATAAAAAATACCTCTCTCAATTTTTTCAGCAGAGTTACGAGCAAGGATAATCAAAGACATCTTAGAGGCCTATTTTTCCAGATTTCCTAATTTCTGTTTTAGTCCTAATCTTGCAGGAGCTGTTACGGCCAGCTGAGAACGTATTTGGAGAAACCGAAGGATTGTTTTGTCCATAACATGCCCATATACAATAAACTTTTTTATTTTTCACCCAGGTGTCATCATTGAAGATAAAATCACGTCTGATCAGACCCCTTTTTTTGCAGAAAACAGTTTGTTTTTCATGATAGAAAACTCCAAATTTTGTGGGAGTGGTGGCTATTTTTGGCCGAGGCAGTTAAACCAACTTCCGAAACCAATTGGGATGGTCTATCCTATTTATCCAGATAATTTTAATGTAAAATGGTTCGACCTGTGAGGTTTCGGGACTGGACTGTGGGTTATGTATGACCAGAAGACTTTTTTATTCTCTGTAATTTTGAGATGAACCATCAACAATGAACATGTTTTCTTTTACAGGATTCCTGTGTGGTGATATTGGTGGTGTTTTTCTCTGTTTAATGTTTTTCCTGTGATCATTATGTTTTTTATAAGTTCTTATCATCTGAAGGAGAGTAATAGAAGTAGAATTTATCAGCAGAGTAATAGAAGCAGAATTTATCAGCAGATACTCTGCCTCTGAGCTTTTGATGATCTTTATGTTTTCTGCTAAAGATTAGTTAAGGAATTCTTAGCTGCTCCTGTGCCTGGCTTTTATCTCCCCTATTTCTTCCTCAAATCAATATCATTAAAACTCAATTCGATCCAATATTGCTGCTACCTTGCCCTGTGAAAGAACTTTGTCCAAAGCTGAGAGTGAATCTCCTTGTTTAAAGAGCAGACCCCCTTTGCCCAATGGCCCTCCTTGTTGTTTCAAATCAATCATTTAAAAACCCCAACCCATGTTCTTCATAACTAGCCTAATACCTCCTCAAACAAATCTATATCAGACAGAGAGATCCCTCTCTGAGTCTTGGAGGGCTAGATCCAAGACTCGAAGTGGTTTTGATGTTGCCTTTGTGACTGCCTTACAGCCTTGGGAAAATTAGAGAGCGCTAACACGGAGAATATCGACGTCTCGGTATATCGGGACTTGCGAGTCGGAGAACCAAGTTCTGGGAGTCACGAGCGACAAAGTCATGAGCGACGAAGTCGTGATCGTGAGAATCTGCGAAAAAGCGGAAGTCCCAAGGAAGTGGGAGAAGGTCAGAATTGATTGATACATTGGATTTGGGGGATCCAAGGGTGTAGCACTCGACTGTTGAACTCACAAATTCACGAGTGTCGATCCTATGAAATAAATAAGGAAGTGTTGCACGAAGAAGAACCTATGGGGCGCATATTTCTCGATAGGGAAATAGAAGAACCGTTGAGTTCTTCAGGCCGAAAGGAAAGAAGGTCCTGAGGAGAGCGGTTGTGCTCTGAGGAGTGTGTACATCTCTATCAGAGTGGTATCAGAGTGGGAATACTCTTTGTTTTCTATAGCAAAGAGAGAGAGAATTCACCATGTCGCCCAGAAGGGAGGGACAATCACCTGACCCAGAAGACAGGGAGGTGAGAAGAAGAGGTAGGTCGGCAGGGAAGCCAGAGATGGAAAGGCAGATACGTGATCTCCGAGTGAGTAGAAGATATGGAGGCAGTGCAGAGATGCACAGCCAATACTGGAGATCTGAGTGACTCCGAAGGCGAAGATGAATCTGAACAACAAGGAGAAGTTGCAGCCGAAGATGCATCCAATAAACAACTGATTAAAGCTATCGCCCGAATGAGTTCCAAGACAAAAATGGACATTCCAGCTTATGAGGGAAGTCTGGATGCAGAAGAGCTACTAGATTGGATTAGAGCTCTTGACGCCTACTTCGATTATGAGGATATTGAAGAGGATAAAAAGGTTAGGCATGCTGTCAAGAGATTCAAAGGACACGCAACATTGTGGTGGGACGAGCTTCAAGCAGATAGACGTTCCAAGGGCAAGAAAAAGATCAAAATATAGGATCGAATGATTGCGAAGATGAACGCAAAATTCATCCCAAGGGATTACCAAATTACACTGTTCAGGAGGATGCAGAACCTGAGACAGAAAATGATGACAGTGAAAGAATACACCGAGGAATTCTATCGACTGAACATCAGAGTAGGTCATCGGGAGAGTGATGATGAAAAGGTTGCCAGATATCTGAATGGTCTGAGATATGACATTCAGGATGAATTAAGCATGAGAACGATCAGAACGGTGGAGGATTCTTATCAAATGGCTCTGAAAGCCGAAGAGAAGCTGAGCCGTAAGTAAGGTCAGCGAGGGCGAGGCTGAAGTCAGTGTAGAGGCAAGGCAATTTCCCAAGAGAAATATCATAAGCCCAAGGAGGAATGGAAGAAACCTTAGGGTAAAGTTGAAATAGGTTGAACCTCATAGCGAGGACAGAAATATGCTAAGCAGAGGGGACAACATAATGACCAGAGAGGAGATTATGCTGATGCAAATACATTTCCTCGTACCAGAGGTAGGGGAAGAGGCCGAGGTGGAGTAATCAAATGCTTCACATGTGGAAATGATGGGCACAAGTCATTCGAGTGTCTGGAGAAAAGGAAGGATAGTGGAGAAGCTTACATCACTAAAGCGCAAAGGCGTGATGTTGAGAATGAAGATACAGAAGGTGGAAGGTCACTGACAGTGCACAATGTCCTTTTGATGCTTGAGAAGGAGGTGGAGAGTTCAACACAAAGGACTAGACTGTTCAGAAGAGATTGCAAAACCAAGGATTGGGTATGCAAGGTTATTGTTGACAGTGGCAGCATAGATAATCTCATTTCAACCGAGATGGTAGTGAAGTTGGAGTTGGAGATGACTGATCATCCAAGTCCATACAAAGTTTCATGGCTACAGAAGGGACATCAGGTGAGTGTCACTAAATAGTGTTTAGTTGAATTCAAGATATGTGGATATAATGATAATGTCTTATGTGATGTCATTCCCATGGATGTATGTCATTTATTGTTGGGGATACCATGGCAATATGATCGAAATGTGGTTCATGATGGGAGGATGAACACATATACTTTAGAGAAGGATGGGAGGACACACATGTTGCTTTCGATAAAGGATAAGGAGGTGAAACCAGAAGTAAGCAACACAATAATTCTCATGAGTGGGAAGGAGCTTCTTACAGAGATGGAGAAGAAAGAAGATCTACAATTCTTTGTGGTCAGAAAGCCGAGGATTGTTCTGACTAGCACAAGAGTGGATGATTTACTAGATGATATTCAGGAACTGCTAGGAGAGTTCGCTGACATCATTGTGGATGAATTACCTCGTTCGTTGCCACCGATGAGGAATGTGAGTCATCACATCGATCTCATACCAGGAGCCAGTTTGTCGAACAAAGTCGTGTACTGGTTAACGCCACAGGAAAATGAGGAAGTTAAGAAGCAGGTCCAGGAGTTATTGGACAAAGGATTGGTTAGAGAAAGCTTGAGTCCGTGCACTGTTCCAACAGTGCTTAGTCCAAAGAAAGATGGAGGATGGAGAATGTGCACCGATTCAAGAGAGATCAACAAAATTACCATCAGGTACAGGTTTCCACTGTCGAGAATGGATGATCTGATGGATTGCTGAGTGGGGAAAATTATTTTTCAAATATTGATCTGAAGAGCGGATATCATCAGATTCACATATGGGAAGGTGATGATTGGAAGACGGCATTCAAGACAAACGAAGGTTTGTACGAATGGTTGGTCATGCCGTTTGGTTTGAAAAATGCACCCAACACATTCATGAGGATGATGAATGAAGTCCTGAAGGAATTCATCAGGAAATTTTTCGTCGTATACCTGGATGATATATTGATCTTCAGTAAGATGAAGGCTGAACATTTGAAACATTTGGCCATTGTGATGAGAAAACTACAATAGGAGAAGCTATTGATTAATATGAAAAAAACCTCATTTATGAAGACATAGCTCATTTACTTGGGTTTTGTTATTTTGGAAAATGAGTTGAAGATGGATCCGAGTAAAGTGGAAGTGATTAAAAAATGGCCATCACCGAAGAATGTTTTCGAGGTGAGAAGTTTTCATGGACTGGCTAGTTTCTACTGAAAGTTCATCAGGAATTTCAGTGGAATTAGCGCAACAATTATGGACACAATGAAGAAGAGACATAAGTCTTTTCATTGGACTGAAGAGGCAGAGAAGAACATCAATTTGTTGAAGCGGAAGATAATGGAACAACCAGTGTTGGTGTTGCCAGATTTCAAGAAGACATTTCAGGTGAAGTGTGATGCAAGCAGATATGCCATAGGAGCCGTCTTAAGCCAGGAGGATAGACCAGTGGCCTATTTTAGTGAGAAGTTGGATGAAGCAAAGATAAAATACTCCATGTATGATAATGAATTTTATGCTATCATACAGGCATTGAAGAAGTGGAGGCATTACTTGATCCCAAAAGAATTTGTATTGTACAGTGATAATCATGCATTGCAGTTTGTGAGTCAACAGGAGAAGTTGAATCAGAAACATGAAAAATGGGTAGAGTATATGTAGAATTTCATGTTTGTGATTAAAAATATTTCGGGTACTGCTAACAAAGTGGCTAATGCTTTGAGCAGGAAATGTTTTTTGCTGTAGGAGTTTCGAGTCAAAACATTGGGTTTTGAAAATCTTAGGGATATGCACGCAGGAGATGCAGATTTTGGAGAAGCATATGAAGAAGTTAAGAGTCTAGTTCTCAGAGATCGGATCCCATGGATAGACTACATGATCCAGGAGGGATTGTTTTTCAGAGGCAATCAACTGTGTATTCCAATTTTCTCCATGAGGGAGAACTTGGTGAAGGAGAAGCACAATGGTGGATTGGCAGGACACTTTGGTCATGAAAAAACATTCGTGAAGTTGAGAGAATCATATTTTTGGCCAGGCATGCGAGAATATGTCAAGAGGTTTGTTGACAGGTGTCGAATTTGTCAGCATTCGAAGGGAAAAAAGCAGAACACAGTTTTTTATCAGCCATTGCCCATACCAGAGAGGCCATGGGAGGCGATTAGCATGGATTTTGTATTGGGGTTACCAAGAACACAAAGAGGAGTTGATTCCATCTTTGTGGTGGTGGACAGGTTTTCTAAGATGGCACATTTCATTGCATGCCATAAGACCAGCGATGCGACCCACATCACAAATTTGTTTTTCAGAGAGATTGTGCGACTTCATGGATTGCTGAGAAGCATAGTCTCGAACAGGGATACGAAATTCATAGGTCATTTTTGGAGGAAAATATGGAAGAAGCTAGGAACTAACTTGGCATTTAGTTCAGCCTATAATCCTTAGACAGATGGGAAAACAGAGGTAGTAAATAGAAGCCTGGGAGATTTACTCAGAAGCTTAGTGACAGAGCACCATAGCAGCTGGGACAATATATTGCCACAGGCAAAGTTCGCATACAACGTTTCAGTGAATCGGAGTACAAAAAGTCTCCATTTCAAGTTGTATATGGGATGTAGCCCAGAGGAGTTTTTGAACTGTGAGATTCAGAACAAACTGCGACTAGCAATGCTAGTGCAAAGGAATTCGCTGAGGCGATGAAGGAACTTCACGACAAGGTGAAGCAGAGATTGAAAGATTCAAATCAAGAGTACAAACGCAGAGAAGATCAGCATCGGAGACAAATTTAGTTCGAAGTTGGTGATCTAGTTCTGGAACATCTGAGGAAGGAAAGGTTCCTAAGGGGAACATACAATAAGTTGAAAATGAAGAAAATTGGGCCATTAAAGGTCTTGAGAAAGTTCGGAGAGAATTCTTATGAGATTGAGTTTCCGGATGGCATCGAAATATCTTCGATATTTAATATTGTAGATTTATACCCATACAGGGCTAGGGAAGCAGAGACTAGAACTAAGTAGCCAGTGATCCAGTGGGTGAAGCAGATGTCGATAGCAAAAAATCCACAATGGAATGCATACTGGACAAGAGAGTTGGAAAAAAGAGCAGGAGGAAATACTATAAGTATCTCGTCAAGTGGAAAAATCACCCAGTAGAAGATGCCAGTAGGGAAACTGAAGCAGAGATTCTAAAGCATGGACAGACCATGCAGGAGCTCATGGACAGGAGCCCATGAAAGTTTTCAAGATGAGGAGTATGATGCAGGAGCATCGCCAACACATCAAGCGAGCCAGCATGGAGCGGAAGACAGTTGGATAAGCCAACACACATTTTGAAAATACTTTGGGAATGTTGCGTGATCTTAAATGGGACATTTAAGAGATGACGCACTTGTATATTGTAATGTACCATGAGAGGATATCTCTCATCCTTAGATAGATGAGGCATTTAAAATAGCTAATGTTGGTAGATAGAATATTTATGTCTAGATTTGATAGTTTAGAGTTCGAGAGGGAAAACGGATATAGAGACCCTCCTTGTGTCATTGTAAAAATAATGGGAATAGGAGCAAGAAGAGAAGAGCAAGCAGAGAACTGTGTAGAGAACATCCATGTACATATATTGAATTAATAGAAGAAAGCTTTGATTCAATTCCATGGTTATGTGTCTATTCTCTGTGTTGATGTTGTTATTCTTATGAATATTTTCTTCCTGTCATACATTTGATTTTATATGCTGTGTATGTGATTTCATTACTGAATTTAAGTCTGAGAGGGTGAGTAAATGAGTTTCAATTGTTTCTCTAAGTGAGTAAGAGGATTCCTGCAAGGAGTGCAGTTGAATTTGTCCACAAGGAGTGCATTGACAGAAGGGTTCACTTAGAGATAGATTTTGTTCTTTTTTCCTCGAGAGTGAAGATGGGCACAATGTCGTGCAAGGAGTGCGCAGGCCAAACGAAGTCTCGAAGTTGCGATTCTGAGCAAAGTATTGAAATATTTCTGCTACAGGAGTGCGCAGGGTCAGAAGACTTCAACACTTAGAAGTTCTTGAAGATTTCCCACAAGGAGTGCATGTAATAGGTTTCCAAGAAGATTGAATTCTTGTAAAAGTTTAGAAAGGAGTAAGCCTTCGAATCGTCGAAGGGTATGTGTAGGGAAGCGGCTAGTGAAAGCTTGCAGGAGTGTCGCAGGTTTGGCGATAGGGTGAAAAATTCTTGTGGAGGAAGTACTTGATTCATTCCATAGGATCACTCAAGGGTTTGAAGCTCAGGAGGAATACACCTTTGAATCCGCTGGAGGATTGCACGAGAAGTTTGTGTATTGAAGCATCCAAATAAGCACAAAGGCGCACGCAGGAGAAAAGGTCTTCATGTGAGAAGCACTTAGTTTGAACTCGCAGGAATTCATTTGGAAGGATGGACGGTCAAGAGCCTTCAAGAGAATCTTGTGAAGTTACGAGAATCGTTGGATCTTCACGTAGGATCGCGCATCGGAGCTTCGTAGGTTGAAGCCCGTGTTCTCGACAATAGAAGCTGTGAAGCCGCGAGAGTGAGTGGAAGACAGGTGGCCGAGATCGGGGAATCTCACGAGCTCGGGGCTCGTAAGTTGAACACCCAAATATTGGGAGGTACAAGTCGCGAAGGCGCGAGGTAGAGAAATCGGGACCGAAGAATATCGATGTCTCAGTACATCGGGACTCAGGAGTTGGAGAACCAAGTGCTGGGAGTCATGAGTGATGAAGTTGCGATCGTGCGAATTTGCAAAAAAGAAGAAGTCCCCGGGAAGTGGGAGAAGGTCAACATTGATTGAGATATCATTTCTCGGGGATCCGAGGGTGTAGCGCTTGACTGTTGAACTTGCAAAGTCATGATTGTCAATCCTATGAAAGCAAGAAGGAAGGGTCACGCGAAGAAGAGCCTGTGGGGTGCAGATTTCTCGATAGGGAAATATAAGAACCGTTGAGTTCCTCGAGCCGAAACGAAAGAAGGTTCTGAGGAGAGCGGTTGCGCTCTGAGGAGTGTGTACAGCTCTATCAGAGTGGTATCAGAGCAAGAATACTCTTTGTTTTCTATAGTAGAGAGAGAGAGAGAGAGAATTCACCATGCCGCCCAGAAGGGAGAGACAATCACCTGACCCAGAAGATAGGGAGGTGAGAAGAAGAGGCAGGTCGGTAGGGAATCCAGAGATGGAAAGGAAGATACGTGATCTCCGAGTGAGATTAGAAGATATGGAGGCAGCGCAGAGATGCACATTCAATACTGGAGATCTGAGTGACTCTGAAGGTGAACTTGAAGCTGAACAACCAGAAGAAGTTCCAGCTGAAGATGCAGCCAATGAATGATTGATTAAAGATATCGCCAGGATGAGTTCCAAGACAAAAATGGACATTCCAGCTTATGAGGGAAGTCTGGATGTAGAAGAGCTACTAGATTGGATTATATCTCTTGACACCTACTTCGATTATGAGGATATTGAAGAGGATAAAAAGGTTAGGCATGCTGTCAAAAGATTCAAAGGACACGCAACATTGTGGTGGGACGAGCTTCAAGCGGATAGATGTTCCAAGGGAAAGAAAAAGATCAAAATCTGGGATCGAATGATTGCGAAGATGAAGGAAAAATTCATCCCAAGGGATTACCAAATTACATTGTTCAGGAGGATGCAGAACCTGAGACAGAAACTAATGACAGTGAAAGAATACACTGAGGAATTCTATCGACTGAACATCAGAGAAGGTCATCGGGAGAGCGATGATGAAAAGGTTGACAAATACCTGAATGGTCTAAGATACGACATTCAGGATGAATTAAGCATGAAAACCATTAGAACGGTGGAGGATTCTTATCAGATGGCTCTGAAAGCCGAAGAGAAGCTGAGCCGTAAGCAAGGTCAGCGAGGGCGAGGCGGAAGTCAGCCCAGAGGCAAGGCAGTTGCCCAAGAGAAATATCAGAAGCCCAAGGAGGAATGGAAGAAACCTTAGGGTAAAGTTGAAAGAGGTGTAACCTCACAGCGAGGACAACAATATGCTGAGCAGAGGGGACAACATAATGACTAGAGAGGAGATTATGCTGATGCAAATACATTTCCTCGTACCAGAGGTAGGGGAAGAGGCTGAGGTCGAGTAATCACATGCTTCACGTGTGGAAAGGATGGGCACAAGTCATTCGAGTGTTTGGAGAAAAGGAATGATAGTGGAGAAGCTCACATCGCTGAAGCACAGAGGCGTGATGTTGATAATGAAGACACAGAAGGTGGAAGGTCACTAACAGTGCACAAAGTCTTTTTGACGCCTGAGAAAGAGGTGGAGAGTTCATCACAAAGGACCAGACTGTTCAGAATAGCTTGCAAAACCAAGGATTGGGTATGAAAGGTTATTGTTGACAGTGGCAGCATAGATAATCTTGTTTCGACTGAGATGGTAGAGAAGTTGGAGTTGGAGACGACTGATCATCCTAGTCCATAAAAAGTTTCATGGCTATAGAAGGGACATCAGGTGAGTGTTAATAAACAGTGTTTAGTTGAATTCAAGATAGGTAGATATAATGATAAGGTCTTATGTGATGTCATTCACATGGATGTATGTCATTTATTGCTGGGGAGACCATGGAAATATGATCGAAATGTGGTTCATGATGGGAGGATGAACACATATACTTTAGAGAAGGATGGGAGGACACACAGGTTTCTTCTGATAAAGGATAAGGAGGTGAAACCAGAAGTAAGCAACACAATACTTCTCATGAGTGGGAAGGAGCTTCTTACAGAGATGGAGAAGAAAGAAGATCCACAATTCTTTGTGGTCAGAAAGCTGAGGATTGTTCTGACTAGCACAAGAGTGGATGATTTACCAAATGAGATTCAAGAACTGCTGGGAGAGTTCACTGACATCATCGTGGATGAATTACCTTGTTCGTTGCCACCGTTGAGGAATGTGAGTCATCACATCAATCTCATACCAGGAGCCAATTTCCCGAACAAAGCTACATATCAGTTAACGCTGCAGGAAAATGAGGAAGTTAAGAAGAAGGTCCAGGAGTTATTGGACAAAGGATTGGTCAGAGAAAGCTTGAGTCCATGCACTGTTCCAATAGTGCTTAGTCCAAAGAAATATGGAGGATGGAGAATGTGCACCGATTCAAGAGAGATCAACAAAATTACCATCAGGTATAGGTTTCCACTACCGAGAATGGATGATCTTATGGATTGCCTGAGTGGGGAAAATTATTTTTCAAAGATTGATCTGAAGAGCAGATATCATCAGATTCGCATGTGGGAAGGTGATGAATGGAAGATGGCATTCAAGACAAACGAAGGTTTGTACGAATGGTTGGTCATGTCATTTGGTTTGACAAATGCACCCAGCACATTCATGAGGTTGATGAATGAAGTCCTGAAGGAATTCATCGGGAAATTTGTCGTCATATACCTGGATGATATACTAATCTTCAGTAAGACGAAGTATGAACATCTGAAACATTTGGCCATTGTGATGAGAAAACTACCGCAGAAGAAGCTGTTGATTAATATGAAAAAGTCCTCATTTATGAAGACATAGCTCATTTACTTGGGTTTTGTTATTTCGGCAAATGAGTTGAAGATGGATCCGAGTAAAGTGGAAGTGATTAAAAATTGGCCATCACCGAGGAATGTTTTCGAGGTGAGAAGTTTTCATGGACTAGCTAGTTTCTACCAAAAGTTCATCAGGAATTTCAGTGGTATTAGCGCAACAATGATGGACACAGTGAAGAAGTGACATAAGTCTTTTCATTGGACTGAAGAGGAAGAGAATAACTTCAATCTGTTGAAGCGGAAGATAACGAAAGAACCAGTGTTGGTTTTGTCAGATTTCAAGAAGACATTTTAGGTGAAGTGTGATGCAAGCGGATATGCCATAGGAGCGGTCTTAATCCAGGAGGACAGACCAGTGGCCTATTTCAGTGAGAAGTTGGATGAAGCAAAGCTAAAATACTCCACGTATGATAATGAATTTTATGCGATCATACAGGCATTGAAGAAGTGGAGGCATTACTTGATCCGGAAAGAATTTGTATTGTACAGTGATAATCATGCATTGCAGTTTGTGAGTCAACAGGAGAAGTTGAATCAGAAAAATGCAAAATGGGTAGAGTATATGAAAAATTTCACATTTGTGATTAAACATATTTCGGGTACTGCTAACAAAGTGGCTGATTCTTTAAGCAGGAAATGTTTGTTGTTGTACGAGTTCCGAGTCAAAACATTGGGTTTTGAAAATCTCAGGGATATGTACGCAGGAGATGCAGATTTTGGGGAAGCATATGAAGCAGTTGAGAATCCAGTTCTCAGAGATTGGAGCCCATGGATAGACTACATGATCTAGGAGGGATTGTTGTTCAGAGGAAATCAACTGTGTATTCAAATTTTCTCCATGAGGGAGAACTTGGTGAAGGAGAAGCACAATGGTGGATTGACAGGACACTTTGGTCATGACAAAACATTCGCGAAGTTGAGAGAATCATATTTTTGGCTAGGCATGCGAGCAAATGTCAAGAGGTTTGTTGACAGGTGTCGAATTTGTCAGCATTTGAAGGGAAGAAAGCAGAACACGGGTTTTTATCAGCCATTTCCCATACCAGAGAGGCCATGGGAGGCCATGGATTTTGTATTGGGGTTACCGAGAACACAAAGAGGAGTTGATTCCATCTTTGTGGTGGTGGATAGGTTTTCTAAGATGGCACATTTCATTCCATGCCAGAAGACCATCGATGTGACCCACATCGCAAATTTGTTTTTCAAAGAGATTGTGGGACTTCATGGATTGCTGAGAAGCATAGTCTCGGACAGGGATATAAAATTCATAGGTCATTTTTGGAGGACACTACGGAAGAAGCTAGGAACTGACTTGCCGTTTAGTTCATCCTATCATACTAAGACATATGGGCAAACAGAGGTAGTAAATAGAAGCCTGGGGGATTTACTCAGAAGCTTGGTGATAGAGCACCATAGCAGCTGGGAAAACATATTGCCACAGGCAGAGTTCGCATACAATGATTCAGTGAATCGGAGTACAGGAAAGACTCCATTTCAGGTTGTATATGGGATGCAACCGAGAGGAGTTTCTAAACTACGAGACTCAGAATAGACTGCGACTAGCAGTGCTAGTGCAGTGGAATTCGCTAAGGCGATGAAGGAACTTCATGACAAGGTGAACCAGAGACTGAAAGATCCAAATCAGGAGTACAAACGTAGAGCAGATCAACATCGGAGACAGATTTAGTTCGAAGTTGGTGATCTAGTTTTGGCACATCTGAGGAAGGAAAGGTTCGCAAGGGGAACATACAATAAGCTGAAAATGAAGAAAATCGGGCCATGTAAGGTCTTGAGAAAGTTCGGAGAGAATGCTTATGAGATTGAATTGCCGGATGGCATCGGAATATATCTGATATTTAATATTTCATATTTATGCCCATACAGGGCTGGGGAAGCAGAGACTGGAACTGAGCAGCTAGTGATCCAGTGGGCAAAGCAGATGCCGATAGCAAAAAAGCCACAAATGGAATGCATACTGGACAAGAGATTCAGAAAGAAGACCAGGAGGAAAGAATACTATGAGTATCTGGTCAAGTGGAAAAATCACCCAGTAGAAGATGCCAGCTGGGAAACTGAAGCAGAGATTCTAAAGCATGGATGCACTATGCAGGAGCTCATGGACAGGAGCCCATGGAATTTTTCAAGCCGAGGAGTATGATGCAGGAGCATCGCCAACACATCAAGCGAGCCAACGTGGAGCAGAAGACAGCTGGATAAGCTAGCACACATTTTGAAAATACTTTGGGAATGTTGCGTGATCTTAAATGGGCCATTTAAGAGACAATGCACTTGTATATTGTAATGGACCATGAGCGGATATCTCTCGTCCTTAGGTAGATGAGGCATTTAAAATAGTTAATGATGGTAGATAGAATATTTATGTCTAGATTTGATAGTTTAGAGTTTGAGAGGGAAAACAGATATAGACACCCTCCTTGTATCATGGTAAAAAAAATTGGAATAGGAGCAAGAAGAGAAGAGCAAGCAGAGAAATGTGTAGAGAACATCCATGTACAGATATTGAATTAATAGAAGAAAGTTTTGATTCAAATCCATGGTTATATGTCTATTCTCTGTGTTGATGTTGTTATGCTTATGAATATTTGCTTCCAATCATACATTTGCTTTTATATACCGTGTATGTGATTTCATGACTGAATTTAAGTCTGAGAGGGTGAGTAAATGAGTTTCAATTGTTTCTCTAAGTGAGTCAGAGGATTCCTACAAGGAGTGCATTTGAATTTTTCTGCAAGGAGTGCACTGACAGAAGGGTTCACTTAGAGATAGATTTTGTTCTTTTTTCCTCGAGAGTGTAGATAGGCACAGTGTCGTGCAAGGAGTGTGCAGGCCAAACGAAGTCTCAGAGTTGTGATTCTGAGCAAAGTATTGAAAGAATTCTGTTGTAGGAGTGCGTAGGGTTATAAGACTTCAACACTTAGAAGATGTTGAAGATTTGCCACAAGGAGTGCGTGTAAGAAGTTTCCAAAAATATTGAAGTCTTGGAAAAGTTTAGGAAGGAGTAAGCCTTCGAATTCGTCGAAGGGTACGTGCAGGGAAGTGGCTAGTGAAAGCTTGCAGGAGTGTCGTAGTTTTGGTGAGAGGGTGAACAAGTCTTGTGGAGGAAGTACTTGATTCATTCCGCAGGATAACTCAAGGGTTTGAAGCTCAGGAGGAATAGGCCTTTGAATCCACTGGAGGATTGCACGAGAAGGTTTTGTATTGAAGCGTCCAAATAAGGACAAAGGCGCATGCAAGAGAATAGGTCTTCATGTGAGAAGCACTTAGTTCGAACTCATAGGAATTCATTTGGAAGGATGGATGGTTGAGAGCCTCCAAGAGAATCTCGCGAAGTTACGAGAATCGTCGGATATTCACGTAGGATCGCGCATCGGAGCTTCGTAGGTTGAAGCCTGTGTTCTCGACAATAGAAGCTACGAAGCTGCGAGAGTGAGTGGAAGACAGGTGGCTGAGATCGGGGAGTCTTGTGAGCTTGGGGCTCGTAAGTTGAACACCCAAATATTGGGAGGTACAAGTCGCGAGGGTGCAAGGTAGAGAAATCCTGACCGGAGAGTATCAGCGTCTCGATACATCGGGACTCAGGAGTCGTAGAACTGAGTGCTGGGATTCATGAGCAATGAAGTCACGATCGCATGAAGCTACGAAAAAGAGGAAGTCCTGGGGAAGTGGGAGAATGTCAGCATTGATTGAGACATCGGATATCGGGGATCCAAGGGTGTAGCGCTCGACTGCTGAACTCGTGAATTCACGACTGCCAATCCTCTGAAAGCAAGAAGGAAGGGTCGCACGAAGAAGAACATGTGGGGTGCATATTTCCCAATAGGGAAATAGAAGAACCGTTGAGTTCTTCGGGCCGAAAGGAAAGAAGGTCCTGAGGAGAGCGGTCGTGCGGAGAGCGGTCCTGAGGAGAGCAGTCCTGAGGAGTGTGTACATCTCTATCAATTTGACTATCTCAAAAAGAGGATTATTGGGATATTCTTGCATTAATTCTCTTCTAGCTTCTAGAGAATGATTTCCTCCAATCACATAATATTTGTAGTCAAAACATTTTGATCTATCAAATTATTCCCTTGTAGGAACTTCCATTGGGTCAATAAGAACGAGGTAGTCAACCACATGTGCATATGTATTGTATCTAATCAATGCTTTCAAATTGTGAATATGCAAGTGATTTGGTTTTCTAATTTGATATTTTTCCTGCCCTTATGTGGGTTTATAAAGTTGTTTCACATTCAAGTAAAATGTGTGTCCATCGTCAACTAAGTTTGTCATCCTCATTCTATTTCGAATGACATTTTGTGTTGTTTTCATAATATGATCCTCTAGATCAACACCTAGTGTTATTATTTCTCTACTACCTTTAGAACTTTCACTATAATACTCCGAGCTAACGATGGATTCTTGAACATTATCAACATTTGTTTTCTTCCTCTTATGATTTAAATGTGTTTCATCTAAATCAATGATTTCTTCATAAACAATAGGAATAGACTCATCATCAACCATTGGTCTGTTGCGTTTATCTTGTTTGATCTTTTTGCAAGAAGGAGAGATAGTTACCTCATTGGTATCAATCTCAAAACCTTCATTTGGAGTTTCCTCATTTTCAAATGTAACCCTTTTAGGATTTCTAGAATGAGGATTTTTCTTTCTTCTTTCATGTTCTTCTCTGTCAACTCTTGCAGATTCAACCTCCATTGATTTTTGTTTCTTTTTCCTTCCTTATTTTGTCTTTTCAATATGAAAAGTGTTTATGAAATCCATGATACCATTCTCTGTAGAGTAAATCCCCACTAACATATGTGAAATTCATCCAGAAAAATTCTGTAAAAATAAAATATAACATTTTCATGTTAAATAAAATTAAAACATTATCATGATACTAAAAATAATAAACAACAAAAAAATAGAAATAAAAAACTTACATTTCCTTTCTCAATGTCATCAAYGATGGATGCACATAATTWTGAAAAACATTCATTCTTGTTATAATTGCTMAATTTGAAAAAATATCTAAACTTGATATAAGTTCTCCCTTGTTTGACAAGTGCATAAATAATATCTGTGGTTGGCACCAAACATATATCTTGTAACAAGCCAAGTGCTGATAATTTCCATGCACATGTTCTGATTCGACACAATACAAATATACATGATCTCCATTGTTTCCTTGCTTGTCTTTAAGAAACCAAGAATATTCTTGTTTGTTTTCAACTTCCACAGATTTCCACTCTCTAACATTCTTCATTTCCCTTGATAGCTCAGGTGTTAAGCTATCATTTTGTTGCCTAACATTCATGGAGGTTCGAGTTGCAATTTTTAACACCATTATTGTAGGTCGTGATCCAGATATATTGAGAGATAATCTCTTTCCTGACATTTTCCTATATTAAGATAAAAAAATAAATTAGGCCTTTCACATTATACTCAACTAAAAAAAATAACATTGATTATAAAAACTAATTGTTATATATATGTAAAAAAACTAAAAGACTAAAAAAACTAACATTGATTAGATATATATGTAATGTAACATATAAAAATATTGTTATATGTTATATAACATATAACAACATTGTTATATGTTATATAACATATAACAACATTGTTATATGTTATATGTTATATAACATATAACAACATTATTATATGTTATATGTTATATAACATTGTTATATTACAAACATTGCCCTAGCCCCCACGGCCAAGCCCTGGGTGTGCCAGGGGCTTGGCCGTGGGGGATTGTGACTTAGCCGCGTGGGGGTTGGGGCGATGTCGGGCATCATCCTAGCCCCATAGACAAGCCCCGGGCACACCTAGGGATTGGTTGTGGGGGATAGGGAAATGTTTGTAATATAACATAGTTATATGTTATATAACATATAACAATGTTATATGTTACATGTTATATAACATGCAATATTGTTATATAACATATAACATATAACTATGTTATATTACAAACATTTCCCTAGCCCCCAGGACCAAGCCCCACATTTGTCCAACCCCCAACCCCCTTGCGGCTAAGGCACAGTCCCCCTTGCAGATAGGGTGATGTTCATCATCACCCCAACCCCCTTGCGGCTAAGGCACAGTCCCCCATGTCCAAGCCCTGGGCACGCCCAGGGATTGGTCGTGGGGGTAGGGCAATGTTTGTAATATAACAATGTTATATGTTATATAACATATAACAACATACATTATATGTTATATAACATACAACATACATTATATGTTATATAACATATAACATTGTTATATTACAAACATTGTCCTAGCCCCCACATCCAAGCCCTGGGCGTGCTCGAGGCTTGGTCATGGGGTACCATGCCTTATTCGTGGGGGGGCTATGGTGATGTTGGTCTGGTTGGCAAGCTATTTTTAGCTTGCATCAGCAACAAATCATGTCAGCAATATATCCATAATCATATCATCTAATAAGATGTACTAATATCACATATAAAACAATCAAACCCCAATGGTTCACCCCCCGACTCGATCTGGAGTCCAAGGGGTTCCAGCGATGCCTCTGCATCCTCAAATTCCAAAATCCTACACACTCAGTAAAACCGAGTCAATAACACATGTCTATGTCAATGGAGTAAAACAACATGTCATCAACCCATAATGCCTCATAATAAAAATCAAACGTTTAATAGTATAATAATCTCGATCACTTACTAGCAAGTGTCCTCAAAGAATAAGTTTGCTCAGTGTGCAAGAGCGGGATGTTACATACACCACCTCTTGGTCTAAACTTCATCCCTAATTTTCACAGTATAAGTGTTGAATAATGTGTATCATAGTATCATAAGTCTATCTATCAAACAAAAATGGAAATTGATGGTGCATAACATATGCATCTTCCTAGGTCACCGAGTGTGGACTATAGTTGTCTAACTAAACCTTGACCTGATATACTATTCAACACTGTAGCTGTCGAATGAGATGATCCAAGATGCGGGTTGGATCACCGTGAGTGCCCCCTCAACTGATACCTATAAGGAACTCATGTAAATAACATGTGTAGGATCACTAATATAATGTCTAAAAACAAATACGTGAAAAAGATCGTGCATATGCCTCAAGGAATTAGGCAAGGCTAGTCGATAGGCCACGGGCCCCTTTCTTTCCATGATATCGAAAGGTCCCATGAACCTAGGAGAGAGTTTATCTCCCTTTCCAAACTTCATCGAAATGTTATGCGGTTTAACCTGCAAGAAAACTCAATCACCAACCTCACAACTACGGTCGACATAGTGCACATTGGCATAACTCTTCTGTCGATCCTGCGCTTCTTTAATACTTTTCCTTATTGTTTTAATTTGCTCTTCCATTTATTGGATCTCTTCTGGTCCCACCAAGACCCTATCCTCAAGGCAATCCCAACTCAAAGGCATCCAACATGGTCGCCCGTAAAGAAACTTGAAAGGCACCATCTTAATGGTTCTTTGGTAACTCTTGTTATAAGAGAACTCCACCAATGGCAAAAATTCTTCCCAATGCTTTTGTTGGTCCATCACATACATGTGCAACATGTCCTCCAAGGTTGATCCAGATTATTTTCGACACGAAATGAGAGTGGAGATATAATAAAGAAATGCACAGAGATATCGCGTATATCTAGTAATATAACAGAAATATATCAGAGATGCAACCATAAACATAGAGATACAATAATACACGATTTCTATTAATGAAAGAAATGTACAGAGACTGTAAAAATACAGAGTGAAAGACTCGCTAGAATGGTGGCAGCTTATCTTTGAGAAGAGATGTGACAGCTACTCGCATTCGCAGGAAGATGGTTAAAATGAGGCTCTAGAGGCCTTTTTACAATAATCGGGAATGACAAAATTCCTAGACATCCAAAAACCTAACCCTAGGAGATGAAGAGCCAAAAGTCATGTGGGCTCGTTTGGGTAAGTTGGTGCATCAACTTCCCGGGGTCGTAACTTTTGCATACGATCTCCGTTTTAGGAGTTTGATAGCTCGTTGGAAAGGTATCGTTGAGGAGATTCATTTTGGGGACTCAATAATGCCATCAGATATCATTAAGAACCTCGATCTCAAAAAAACTTCATTTATGCCCTCAAAATGGCCCCGGAAGTGAAAACCTGCTAAAAATAGTAAATTGTCAAAATGGCTAGAAAACTATTTTGAGCCATTTGAAAAAGATGGGTGGCCCTCGATATCCACCTGGATCAATCCTCCCTCCTTAGGAAGCAATGGTATCCATTGCGTTGAGTTCCCGGGGGAGAGGGAAAAGCATTTGTTGAATCTGCATCTTGGT
>JZKD02S1844389.1:37387-51141 GCA_000966675.3 Picea glauca
AAGTTTCTCCTTCTAGAAACATTGAGAAGATGCTCATTTTTTCCATGTATGAGCATTCTCGCACCCTACCTATAGAGAAACCTGCGAACCTCTTAAAACTCAGCTATGGTGCAGCATGTAAGAATCAGGCATTCTCGCACCCTATCCATAGTGCAACATGCGAAAATCATCTTTCATAGGGTTTTTACAAAGGGATATGAAACTTCTTTTCTCAGGAAAATTTCTTCTCCCTTCTTTCTTCAAGAACTTAGGCCACTGACCCCTTTGAAGGTAACATATAGGTTTACATCATTAATGGTCATAGGGATAATGAAAATAATGTGTAACAGTGATAGGTTGTACTAAGATTCATATTTGTCCCAAAGACTTTGAACAAACCTTGCCATAATTTCGACGTAAACTTGGAATCTTTGTCTAAAAATATTAACTTAGAGATTCCATGTAGCATGGAAGCTTCCTTCATGTAAATATTTGCAATGTTTTCTACCTTGTGTGGTTTCTTCACATGAATAAAATGTGCTTCCTTGGTCATTTTTTCCACCACCACCATGATGAAATCATGTTGATTCACTGTTCTGGCCAACTTTGTATTAAAATCTACTGTGACCACTTCCCACTTTCATCCTGGAATGGATAATGGATACAACATCCTTGTTAGATGTGTGTGCTATGTTTTTACATTGTGGAACTCTAGACACCGAGCTATGTAGTTAGCCACTCCCTTCTTCATTCCCGACCAAAATTGTTGGCTCTTACAACTGTAATGGATTTCTGATATTCTGGGTGCCCAACATATGGCATGTTCTGCATTTCCCTCAACACTATATTTTTCAAATCCATTGAATTTGGCATATACACCTTGTCTTTGTACAAGAGAATTTCATCCTCCCTCAATTCATAATTTTTAAAACTTTGTTGTGAAATTATTCGCTCTTATTTTTCTTTTATTTTTAAATAAAGTTGATCTAAGTTTGTTGCTTCAAGAATTTTATCCTTTAAATTTGTGTTGTACATGTTGATGGATGAAACATGCATTTCATGAGCTCTTCTGCTGAGTGCATCAACCACTTGATTTTCTTTACCTTTGATATGTTTGATTTCAAATTCATACTCACTAAGAAATTGCTACAATCTAGTTTTCTTAGCATTTAATGTTGGTTGTCCAAATAAATGTTTCATACCACAGTGGTCAGGCTACAACCTGAACGAAGCTCCAACTCCCCAATTCTCTAGCTACAACCAGAAGGAGGCTCCAAACCCCTATGTTCTTCGGCTACAACTGAAAGGTGGCTACAACCACCTGTCCTTGCCTCGTCCAACCGCCCTGAAATAAAAGTAGAATGATGGAACCAATGTCACACTATCACTGTGATATATACTGCTGTAAACCTGTACCAATCAACCTATAATCAACATGTACCATAAACAAGTGCATCAACCATGCGCCAATCTGTACCTCAACCTGTAATCAACCTGTACCATAAACAAGTGCATCAACCATGCACCAACCTGTACCTCAAATCGTAATCAGCCTATACCATAAACAAGTGCATCAACCATGCACCAACATGTACTTCAACCTATACTATCAATGAGTGTGTCAACCATGCACCAAATATGTACCAATCATGCATCAAATACACATAAATTATGAATCATCAAGATGTACCAACATCATCAACTATACACCTCATGTATGAGCCAGCTCATCAACTACTTGTCTCAACCATGTACCCAACATGTACCTCAACCATTTACCAAATACATATACCAATATAACCATCAAAATTTATCTAGCAATACATCACACTATCCATAACCAAATACCGTAAACCATTACATAAAACCATGTGCCACAACCTCACTGTTATACAACCTCTATCTATAACATACCTTAACCAAAATCCTTCATCAATTTCAACATCCAAATCTGATTTTTAACTCTGTAATAGACCTAGTGTATATGATCACATACTTGAAAACTTTCCTTAACTTTAACAACAAGAGACTAGCATTTTATCAAACTTTACTTTAGTCTCACATGATTAATTTTGGATTAGTCAACAACCCTAACTTGCAATAATCATAACTATGTATCTGTAATGAATTAAGATCTGAAAATAGTACACAATGTTATTCAGTGTATTTTATGCAATTCCTCCAGATTTCACTACTTGGAACCTCTCAGAAATAGAGTTGTAGCAAAAATGGCATACCTTGTTGAATTATGGCTTATTCGAGAAAGCGAACTTGTAGAGCGTGCACCACACAGAATATTTGTTCTATGGATCTGAAAATTGTACACAGAATACTAAATATTGTATTCTAACCAATAAATTTCATCTTACTGAATTTGGATCTCTTATGAAGAAGTTATGATGTTTTTACCTGAAACACATGTTTTAGACTAGTTCCAGGACTACCCACAAACCCTATTTTCCACGGCGTGTAACTCCAAAAATATAGCGACCCACAATATTAAATTTGTATCACAGCTACTTAGATATGTTTCCTCAATGACGTCTGAATCATTTTATAAAAAACGTTATTGCGAAAATGGTGATATGACCTGTAAATAACATACCTTATAAAGCATCATCAAAATAATTTATCTTCCCTTGAATTTCGGCCTTCTTTACTTACCTTCCCTCTGAAATTTGGCTTAGATATCCTTTGGTTGCCTCAGTCACTTGTAGATATTCAATATTCTCAAGTGTGATTAAAATGAGAGAGCCTTGCCTCTTATTTATACTTTCATGTAGCTTCCTCAAGGGGTTACTTTTTAACCATCTTAACCCACTTTCCTTATTTTAGGGTTAACCCACTTCTAACCTCTTGTCCACTTAGTAATTTATCCATTAATTTTATTATTTAAATAATTTATTTTGTATTCACTTTTACTTCTATTACACTCATCACTTCACTTTATTATTTACCTTCTAAAATCTCTTAAATCACTTTGACTACTTTGACCTTTTGGGGCTTCTAGATGACTCATGAGGGTTCTCCAACTTCAAATGGCGATAACTATCTAAATGTGTGGAGTTATGTGACGTTCCACATGCCACTGAAAATGGCATGACATGTGCTATCCATCTAGAATATTATTACCTGCAAATATATCAAAATTCATACCATTATCCATCAAACAAACTTGGGTCCATTACCCAAACCTTTCTTCAACTTCACATGGCCATAATTCTCTAATCGTGAGGAGTTATGTGACATTTTGCATACCATCGGAAATGGAATGACATGTAATATCCATATAGAATAATATTACCTACAAATATATCAAAACTCATACCATTATCCATCAAACAAACTTGGGTCCATTACCCAAACATTTCTCCAACTTCACATGGACATAACTCTCTAACCGTGAGGAGTTATGTGACGTTCTACATGCCACCAGAAATGGAATGACATGTAATACCCATATAGAATATTATTACCTTAAAATATATTAAAAATCATACCATTATACATCAAACAAACTTGGTTCCATTACCCAAACCTTTGTGCTATTGGAATTTGCTACCAGACTTTCTCCAAGGGTTGGAATCAATCACTAACGGTTGAGATAAATCTACAATATCACTCTCCAATGGTTGAAATCAATGAAAAACAACAATCCATACCAAATATCCATCAACCTAATCCAAATTTTTGACAACTTTTTGGCATTGATGGCAACACCAACATTGATGGAAACACTTAGTCGTGATAACATTCACACTTATACTCCTCATCAAATTTTCTATATCTCCCCCTTTGACATCAATGGAAAAAGGTATCTCCCTTTGGGGCTGATCCTCCTGACTAAACTCTCCTTGGTCTACTCCCCCTGTCTAAATGCCTTAGTGCTCTCTCTCCAATAATTTATATCCTTCATCTGATAAATCTCTCCCCCTTTGTCATCAATGGAAAAGGTATCTTTCCATCTAGGGATACTCCCCCTAACTGATTTATCCTTGGGGATACTCCCCCTGATTGAACTCTTCCTGAAACTGATCCCTGAACCCGAACTGTCCTCTTTATGGTTCTTCCTCGTGTAAATATAATACACATAAGATAACAATTCAAAAGAATTCATTTTGGAGTAGAAATTACTCTAAGTCTCTGGAGAAAATACTCAAAGGCTTCCCTTGGAAGTGGTTTTGTAAAGATGTCTACCACTTTTCTTTTGTGCCCACATATTCAACTCTAATGTTCTTCTTTGCAACATGTTCCCATAGAAAGTGATAGTTTATTGGAATGTGCTTCTTCTTGGAGTGCATCACCAGGTTCTTTGAGATACGGATGGTGCTTGTATCATCACAATAGATTGGACTAGGCTCATCATACTCAACCTGTATATCTGTCATAATTTGTTTCATCCATAGAACCTGTGTACAACATGTTGTTGTTGCAATATACTCTGCTTCAGTTCTAGATAAATACACTAATGATTGTTTCTTTCTTATCCAAGATACTAAGCACTCACCCAAGTAAAACATTGCTCCACTGGTGCTTTATCAATCATCAATGAAACCTTCCCAATCTGCATCTGTGTAGGAAATAAGTGATAGATCCTTTCCTTTTGGATACCATAATCCAAACTCTTCTGTTCCTTTGAGATATCTGAAAATCCTCTTTACTGCTAAGACATGCAATTCCTTTGGTGTTGATTGAAATCGTGCCACCTGTCCAACTGCATGCATTACATCTCATCTAGATGTTGTCACATATAGTAAGCTACCAATCATTGACATATATTGTGTCTGGTATGTAGACTTTGAATCATCATCTTTGCTCAACTTGCAACTGGTTTCAATAGGAGTGGTAATTGGTTTGCAATATTCCATTCCAAACTTCTTTAGCATTTCTCTGATATACTTAGTTTGAGAAATAAAAATTCCTTGGTTTCTTTGATGTATCTGAAGACCCATAAAGAAGGATAATTCTCCAAGTAATGACATTTCAAATTCATTTTTCATATCCTTTGCAAATTTTTGGCTTAACCTGTCATTAGTACTTCCAAAAACAATACCATCAACATAAATTTCAATTAATAATATACTACCTTGAGTTACCTTGATGTAGAGGTTGTTGTCTTCCCTTCCTTTCCATAGTTCGTAGGGAGTTTTGTCATTGTTGTTTATGAGAATTACTCTGTTTTGAATGTGAATTGTTGTATGCATTGCATGTGTCCAAAAAATGTCTGTCAATTTAGAATCTATTACTATTGTTCAAGCCATTTCCTATGTGATTATCATCCATTATGATAATGTTCCTTTTTCTCTGAGCCACTCTTTGAACCAATCTATGAATCCATTCTCTCGTCCATACTGTCCAAGACTCTACTTGTGCAACTGTCCATAATGCTGACTTATCACTATACTATCATGAAGTCTTGATTAATCCATCAAATTGTACTTCTGCTAACTGACTGCTCTGGATCTGTCTTCTCAAACTCTGCAAGTTGCTCGAAGGATGGTTCTTTGGTCTATCATAGTTATTGTAGACTCCCCCTTTATAATATTCATATTACTTGGGAGTCTAATTTGGATGGCTCGGAACAATTCCTACTTTGATGTGTATTCATCATCATATTCATTGGTAGATTCATTGTCTCTCTGAGCTCTGACTTCTTTCTTTCTGTATGTGGATTCATCTTTCACTACAATGCTTGGAAGTACAATCTCTTGAACTTGTTCCTTATTTACCTGTCCTTCCTTTCTTTCAGTTATTTTCCAAACCTTTCTGTATCTGACATATTTCTTTTTCTCTGTATAATTTTCTACATCTCGTTTTATTTTCAATCTTGCGATCTCTGGTACCTGGTCTTTGTTCACCTGTTCTTCCTGTTTTCTTATCCATACTTTCTTATATCTAATATCAATGTTCTCTTTCATGGAATTATTGATCATGATTCTATAATCATTGGCTATTTGTCCATAGTTATAACATTTGTAATACTCAATGTTATGTGTGGCCACATAGTCACTTCTTGCTTGAACATTTCTTTTATAATCCCTGCAATCTGCAACCTTATGTCCAAAATTAGTACAATAAAAACAATAACCATAAAACAAATTTACATACCTGGGAGTGAATTATATTCTTTGTGGTGTAGTCCTTCTGAATTTCTTCCTTGACTGATCATGATCATGATTGAAGCTTCTTTGTGGCTTGAACATAGATGGTCTTCTTGAAGATGTATCTTCAATAGTTTTCTTAGATTTTGGTTGACCATGATTCCTTCCTTTGAGTACTTATGCGTAAATCTTTCTATTTTCTTAATTCTTCTTTTCTAACAACCTAGAGTGATTCTCTTCATTCTATGTAATTGATGTGGATGTTTCTGTCTTTTCAATGTTCTTTTTGAGCTTGACGATTTTACTTCTTAATGTGACAACTTCTTCTTCAATCTTCTCAACCTCTTCTTCTTTCTTTAATATCCAAGACTTCATGAATTCTTTTGTTCTCTTCACTTCTTCAAGCTAAATTTTTGATGTGATTATTTCTTCTTCAAGTACTTTCTCTTCTTGACCAAACTTTGACTCAAGATGGTTTAGATCGTTAGTTATTTCCTTAAGATGATCTGTCAATATCTTCTCTCTCATTTCTACTTCTTCCTTCTGTGCTGTTATGTTGGCTTCCAAACACTGCTTTTGATATTCAAGATTTTCTTTGATCTTTCTGTCTTCTTTTAGCCGAGTTCTTAATTTATTGATGACCTGTTGGTCTTCTTTAAAAATGTGAACACTTTACTTTTGTTTCATCAATTCTTTCTTGAGTGACTTATTTTCTTCTCTTAGTTCATCTAAAGAACTAGTCAATTCTGATTCATAATTGTCTTCCTTTTCAATTAGTTTTTCTGTCTCATTTCCTTCATGGCATTCTATTTCAAGATGTATGTGTTTTTTACAATTAAAACAAAACAACATACCTCTGGTGATTATGTACCCTTCATCTTATGAATCTGTTTGACATGGTGAACATAATTCTTCTTGATCTATATCTGCATCTTCTTTGGCATTTTCTGAATCTGCGATGGGTTAAAAATATATGTCATGTAACTTATCCCAAAGTTCTTTGGCTGATGAAGATTTACCAACCTTTTCTCTTACCAAATTAGGTAATCCTTCCCAGATGAAATCCATTGCTATTTTGTTAATCTTCTTCAATTCCTTCTTGGCTGCAGTCTTTTCCCATTTTGAACTATCAAATCCTATAACAACTGATAGCCAAATATAATGTGCATGTGCCTATTAAAATACTTCTGTCCTTCTACTCCACATATCATACTTTAAACCATCCCGACCATTAAACATTGGTACTCCATTCTCAGAACAATCCATGATATCCTTCCAGTGGTTAAATTGTTTCCTAAAGGAACCGACTCTGATACCAATTGTTGGATTACTGAGAGGGGGGGTGAATCGGTAATAGATAAATTGAATCTCTTTTAACCAAAAAATTAAAGTGTTATACCAATGTAGCATTATCATCCAATAATTGCAGAATAAATAAACAATGAACAAATGAGCAATCATACACATACACAATACACCAGTGTTTTTACGTGGAAACCCAAAATGGGAGAAAACCACAGAACAATTTTTCTTATATGTATTTAAGAATTACATTCATTAGAAGCACCAAATTCCTTTGTTTTCCAGTTGCAACTGGAAGGAGGCTCTAACCCCCTAGTTTTTCAGGCTACAACCTTAGGGAAGCTCCAACTCCCCAACTCTCTGTCTACAACCAGAAGGAGGATCCAACCCCCTAGTTTCTCAGGATACAACCCAATTGTCTGTATACAACCAGAAGGAGGCTCCAACCCCCTATGTTCTTCAGCTACAACCACTTATCCTTGCCTCGTCGAACCACTCTGAAATAAAAGTAGAATGATGGAACCACTGTCACACTATCACTATGAGATATACTATTGTAAACATGTACCAATCAACCTATAATCAACATGTACCATAAAAAAGTGCATCAAACATGCACCAACCTATACCTCAACTTGTAATCATCCTGTACCATAAATAAGTGCATCAACCATGCACCAACCTGCATCTCAACCTGCAATCGGTTTGTACCATAAACAAGTGCATCAACCATGCACCAACTTATAACTCAACCTGTACCATCAACGAGTGCATCAACCATGCACCAAATATGTACCAATCATGCATCAAATACATATAAACTATGACTCGTCAAGAGGTACCAACATCATCTACTATACACCTCATTTATGAGCCAACTCATCAACTACTTTTCTCAACCATGTACCCAACATGTACCTCAACCATATACCAAATACATATACCAATATAACCATCAAAAGTTCTTTAGAAATACATCACACTATCCATAAGAAAATACCATAAACCATTACATCAAACCATGTGCCACAACCTCATTGTTATAGAACCTCTATCTGTAACATACCTCAACCAAAATCCCTAATCAATTTCATCATCCAAATCTGATTTTTAAATCTGTAATAAACCTAGTGTATATGATCACATACTTGAAAACCTTCCTTAACTTTAACAAAAAGAGACTAGCATTTTATCAAACTTTACTTTAGTCTCACGTGACTAATTTTGGATTAGTCAACAACCATGACTTGTAATAATAATAACTATGTACCTGTAATGAATTAAGATATGAAACTGGTACACAATATTATTCAGTGTCTTTTATGCAATTCCTCCATATTTCATTACTTGAAACCTCTCAGAAAAGGAGGTGTAGAAAAAATGGCATACCTTTTTGAATTATGGCTTATTCTAGAGAGCGAACTTGTAGAGCATGCCCCGCACAGAATATTTGTTGTATGGATCGGAAAATTGTACACATAATACTAAATATTGTACTCTAACCAATAAATTTGGTATTATTGAATTTGAATTTGTTATGAAGAAGTTATGACTTTTTTACCCAAAACACTTGTTTTAGACTAGTTTTATGACTAGCCACAAACCCTATTTTCCATGGCGTGTAACTCCAAAAATACAACAACCCACAAGCTAAAATTTGTATCACAACTACTTGGATATGTTTCCTCAATGGCCTCCCAATTTCACGGTCTGAATCATTCTATAAAAATTTTTATTGTGAAAATGGTGAGATGACTTGTAAATAACATACCTTATAAAACATCATCAAAAGAATTTATCCTACCTTGAATTTTGACCTTTTTTACTTTACCTTCCTTCTGAAATTCGTCTTAGATATCCTTTGGTTACCTCAATCAGTTGTAGATATTCAATATTCTCAAGTGTGATTAAAATGAGAGAGCCTTGTCTCTTATTTATACTTTCATGTAGCTTCCTGAAGGGGTTACTTTTTAACCATCTTAACCCACTTTCCTTATTTAAGGGTTAACTCACTTCTAGCGACTTGTCCACTTAGTAATTTATCCATTAACTTTATTATTTAAATATTTTATTTTGTATTCACTTTGACTTATAGTACACTCATCACTTCACTTTATTATTTACCTTCTGAAATCTATTAAACCACTTTGACTACTTTGACCTTTTGTGGTTTCTAGATGACTCATGAGGGTTCTCCAACTTCACATGGCCATAACTCTCTAACTGTAAGGAGTTATGTGACGTTCCACATACCATTGGAAATGTAATGAAATGTACTATCCATCTAGAATATTCTTACCTGGAAATATAACAATACTCATACCATTATCCATCAAACAAACTTGGGTCCATTACCCAAACCTTTCTCCAACTACACATGGCCATAACTCTCTAACCGTGAGGAGTTATGTGATGTTCCAAATACCACCAAAAATGGCATGACATGTACTATCCATCAGTATTAGTCTTACCTGAAAACATATTAGAACACATACCATTATCCATCAAACAAACTTGGGTCCATTACCCAAACCTTTCTCCAACTTCACATGGCCATAACTCTCTAACCGTGAGGAGTTATGTGACGTTCCACATACCACCTGAAATGGCATGACATGTACTACCCATCTAGAATATCATTAAATTCAAATATATTAAAACTCATACCATTATACATAAAACAAACTTGGGTCCATTACCCAAACCTTTGTGCTACCAGAATTCACTACCAGACTTTCTCCAAGGGTTGACATCAATCTAATATATCACTCTCCAATGGTTGACATCAATGACAACCAATAATACATACCAATTTTCCATCAACCTAATCCACTAAGAAATCTTTGGATTTTTACCTTCTCATCTTTTATGAAGTCCACATACTTCAACAACTCAAAGAACCTCTTCTCATATTCATCTATTGTCATGCTTCCCAACTTGAGTTCAAATAAATCTTTCATATTCTTCTCATAGCAATGATTAGACAAACATTTCTCTTGGAAATGTCGTTTGAAATTCCTCCACAAGACTATCTTCTCATCAAGATGTTTATATTTATTAAGTTGATCCCACCACATGGATGCCTTGTTGTTGAGATCATTTCGTGCTTCCTTGTTTTTCTCCCACATTCTATTTTCCCTAATTCTTTTTTCCATTTCTTTCCCCTCTTCTACACCTCCTCTTATTTCCCTTTTTATTTTATCCCTTCTTCTCTCCCTTTCTCGTTACTATACTTAGTCATATTTAATTGATTCGCGGGTTTGCAGACCTTTATCTCCACCCACTTTCTCATGTCATAAGTTCACTACTACACTTAGTCATTTTTCAATTGTGTGGGTTCACGGGTTCAAGCCCTCATCCTCCAAGTTCCATGACCTTCACTTTGCACCCCAAGTTTTGTGATCTACATTTTGACCCCCACATTTTTTCTATTGTGCATTGTTTTCAATTCCCAAATTTAACCATAAGTAAAAGGGTGAATTGCAAAATAGATCCACTTACCTTCTAGCATCAAGAATTATGGAGACATAAAACCCCTCTGTTTTTCTATGAAGTTTATAATAATTTTGTTTTAGTCTTCAAAAATATGTTGTTGGGAGAAAACGCTTCAAGAATATCTGATCAAGATACCATATTTTTAGAGAGAAGAGGGACAATAGAACAAATGGAGAATCACAGTGTCGTAAGGATATTTTTCTCGAAAGAGAATCCTTCTTTTCTCCCATATCATGTATCTGACAACCTATTTATTAAAGAGGTGGCAAGGAAATATAACTTCTGGCTACATTTTTTCCATGAAAAAAGGAAAAAACATGTTATTCCCCTGCCATGGAAGATTGGAGAGTTCACGTTCATAAATATAAATAAAATTGACAAATTTGCAAATCATTTTAACAATGTGAGTTTAAAGTATGTTGAAAATATCAAAGGTTTTGATCCGAACAAGATCTTTGTTGGACATATGCTTTATGTGGGTTTCAATAGCTCTTTTATTCAAACTATCTTGAATGAAGAAGAAGAATAAGGTAACAACCAAATCACTCTCATACACAATGTTGGCGATCTAGAAACATTACTTACCAGTAATGATTTTTACAAGCAAAGGGGAAAAGGTCCCAGTGAAAAAAGTGTTCAATATCCAGTTCTTACTCCCAAGAATACTACATCCAGAAGCAATGCTCCAACCACCCACCCAGTTAGAAATATTGTCAATAGTAGTTCTAGTGGAGGGGGAGAGAAGAATCCTCCCCATGGAAAAATTGAGGATTCACACAAACTGCCTGTAAAAAAGAAAAGGGAAAAATTGGTGCAAGAGGAAGAAGATAATCTTATAGAAAATTATATCCAAACATTTTCTTTGGAGGATATGGAACTAGAAGCAAATATTGAGAAAATATTTCTTGCAATAGAACAGCTGGAAAATATGGCTCAACAAAATTATTTATTGGAAGTTGTTGGAAATGAGACCTTTAGTGAAGAAGAATCCTTTACTTTTTAAATTGTTGTTTTTTATAAAGAGTCTAAAAATTTGATTGTATAAAGAAGTAACAAGAAGAATAAAAAGGGAAAGTATTGCTCAGAGGTTACCCTGAAGGATATGAGACCATACCAAATTTCCAAAATCCATTGGGAAACCGGGGATGTGCTCGACGACTCTATTGATGGTTTAGAAGCTGGAAATTCCAAATTAAAGGAGAAGATCAGAGAATTGGAAACTGCCTTGATGCCTCTTCCAATCCTAGCTAGTCCTTTGACAATGGTTAAACCAACTACACCCGGTATTAAATTAAAAGGATCTTCCATTTTTCTCACAACAGTCTAAATTTATGTAGAGAAAAACATTAAAAAGAGAATGTCACTGATAATAGAAGCATGGGAGGTATCAAAAAATATTGTTTCTTTTGGTTCAAGGGCACATGCCTTTCATGAATATCTCCAAGCCGATTTAAAAAATGAAGAAGGATTCTACATAGATGGTGTTTAACCATTTGGGATAAAATTCTTAAACATGACAAAATTGAAAAGGAGAGAAGAGGATATGCCTTCTCCAAGTCGAATTAAACAGTTGAATGCATGTTGGAAAGAAAAGATCAAGACTTTGAATAACATTGTCCAAGCATACAACGAAGCCATAGTGAAAAGAGAATAATTATTCAAAAGACTCACATAGATAGATTTGGAAGAAAGCATTGATGAGGTGCAAGATCCTAAGTTAATTCTCAATTCAATGTTTATGACAAAGAAATAATTTGATGAACAAGTGGAGATATTAAAGGGGTTATCAATTGAGAAATTTTATGGCATAATTGAATATAATGAAGAAGAGATAGATAATTGGTTGGTTGATCATTCTATAAAAAATCAAGATATTGAGGAGAGAATACATGGTATTTCTCATGACCTAAGAGATTTGGAAGGTGAATTAATTAATATCAAAATCATGCATGGAATAAATGTTGTGCCAATGAAAAATTACATTGAATATTGGTTTAAGAAGGAGATTGATAAATTAACTAAAGAAGGCCAAGAAACAACAATTGAGACGGTTCCTATAACCACCAATGAGGAAAATAAAAGGATGACAAAAAGTAAGTAAATGGGGAGAGACCATCATAGTAAGTTTATGTTGATCACATCTTGCTTTCTTTATCAGTTTTTCATCCAGTTACTTCGCTTCTTGGACTAGAAAGGTTTAACAGAAATCTGATAACTTCTTCCTGTCTTCTTTCTAGGTCTTGCTACTCTATCATCTCCCACCACATTCTTTCCACAACTTACTTCTTGTTTATATTTTCTTAATGGTCCGCGGGATCCCCAATCCCAGTTCTCTGGGCAAACACATTTAAATTTCAAATATTTGTAATAGACTTTATATTTTTCAGAAATCCCAAGAGAACTATTCCAGGATTAGTTTTGACGGTGTTTTATAACTCTAAGTTTTGAGTTTAAAATATTTGAGATTGATGTATCATTTTCTTTAGTTGAGATCCACATGTGTTTATTCTATTAAAGTTCTCTTATGCATGTAGACCATTTTCTTTTATTTTTATGTGATCATAAATCTTTATTTTAACTATGATGGATGTGAGAAAATTTTGCTTATCATTTTCAAATATGTGATGTGTGAGGTTCCTGGTTATCTCTCATGAATTATCTTTAGAGAAAACAAAACATTTTATTTTTTGCAGCCCTTACATTTCATTGAATACCACGGTGGAATTTCTCAAAGTCCTATATTATTTTGAAAATCTAGAGTTCAAAGAGTATCATAAAACAAAAAGGAGTACCACCTCTATAAAAATGCAGGGGGATTTGTATCCCAGTGAGGTTTATGTTTCAGTCCTAACAGACTCAAGCATCGACACTTTCCTT
>JZKD02S1844400.1:4302-16762 GCA_000966675.3 Picea glauca
TATCTTAGAGATACTATAGGGGGCTGAAACCACCGTTTTTGGTCCTAGAGTAAGACATAAAACTACTTCTAATTGGTTAAGAGCTTGTCTTCCTTAGACATAAGGAGACACAAGGAAACATGTTAATGATCCAAAACACCCCCTTACAAACCATCAACATGTCATTTTAGGTGGTGTGGTTTTCCTTGAATAACGGTGATGAGTTAACTCACATTTACAGATACCAATGATTAATGTCTTGACTAGTACTTGACCAATGGATTATAATAGGTTTTGCCACCTTTAACATAAAAATAATATTATTCAAAATACACACTACATAATGATGTTAACATTAACACATTAACATATCACATGAGACTAAAATCCAACTTAAAAATAAGTCATTGTAATAACTATTATATATTGATAAATCAAATATAACATTTAAAATTTTATATATATAAATGAGTTAATAAATAAACAAACTCAATTTAATTGTTATGATGAAGTTATTTTTTTCCACATTGAGATAAAGTTATTCCTAATCCTCTTATATTTTTAAAAATTTGAAAATATAAATCTTTTAAAAATATATCAACATCCTTACAACACAATTTCATTTGTGAAAGTTTTCTTCAATCAAATAAAATTATTACTTTAAATTAAATAGAATTATTACTTTAAATAAAAATATATGAAAAAAATTAACAAAATAATTAAGTTTACTTGCTTATTAATCTAAATCATACTCTTCTAAATTAAAATCTTATTCAAATTTAATAAATTAAAATCTTATTCAAATTTAATAATTTTTTTTAAGAAATTATAATTTCATCTCATTAATACAATTTTTTACTATACAATTTTGTCTTAAAAATTAAAACTTCATCATTAAAAATAGACTCATTCTAAAACCATCTATATTGAATTGAATTAAAAATTCATAAAAAAACCATTGAATTTATGCCTTGTTATCTCAGTCCATCAAGTTATTATTGGATATAAATCATAAAATATTCCTTCACGTCAAATCCAAAAATCTTACACTTTTTCTATATTAAGACACGATATCCTTTTCCTAAAGAATAGTTCCTATCCCAAACTTGTCCGTGCTTTTCATGTAGAAATTAAATATTTTTTTTTGTCAAAATATGATAAATAAATATTATCTGTGATCTGTGTGCTCGAACTTGTCAGAGATTCACAGCGTTACAATAGACGATAGCAGTAGAAATACCGGGGATTTGAAAAAACCAGAAATCGGAGCTTCCAGCTGCGACAATTCATCCACGAAAGCCTTCCCGATCATCCAAATTCTCCATTTTCCGACCCGAAACTTCAACTTCGCGACTATTATCAGATGTTTTGATCGGAAACTTGCATCTCGAGTCTCCTGGACTACAGCTTATGAATTTTCTGTGATTTTTTTGTTATCATATATTGTGGCTTCAAATACTGTAAATTTGGATTATTATAACTTCCAAGCGGACAAATGCAAGGATTTCTGGTTTTTACAGAATTCAGGTTCATTCTTTTTTCATAGATAAATGGCCACAATACTGCCTGGAGACCCGACAATTTCCCGCTGTCGACATTCTGTGATTTCACCCGTTTTAAAATCGGGAGCAATTCTCCCTAAACTGAGAGTTTCCTGCTGCCGAGCCGGAATCTCGGCGTCGAGCAGAATTCCGGGCGGTTTTCTGACGAACCTTGGCCCTAAAGACGCTCTGCTGCAGCGGAGTACCAGAGAATCTAGGTTTTACGGCGGCGTTTTCAGGTTCCGGCAGCTGCAAATCACTGCAAGCGGCTCCTGCGAGCAAGACAGGAATTCCAAAACCGCTTCCAACGAAAGCGGCGAGGAGAACAGGTCGAGGAATCCGAATACCGCTTCCGGCAATTCGAATGGCGGTATTGAAGAAGCTGCTAGTAAGAATTCGTCGTCCCCTGCATCACGCCCGCCGCAGGAAAAACAAAGCAGGGGTTGGTGGAGAAATCGGAAGTGGAATTGGAAAGAAACCCTCGTAAACCACGCCCGGGATTTTGGCACGCTGTTCTTGCAATTGGGAGTGGTTTTGTTCTTGATGCGTTTTTTGCGGCCTGGTATTCCGATGCCTGGTACGGAAGCTAGGGTTTCTACGAGCTACGTCAGCGTTCCTTTCAGCGAGTTCTTGAGCAGAATTAGCAATAATGAAGTTCAGAAAGTGGAGGTGGACGGCGTGCATTTCACGTTCCGTCTGAAGCCGGAAGATGTTAACCCTCCAGAAAATATAGTGGTTTTGGATCGGACCGCTAAGCGGGTATTGTATACCACAACGCGACCGACCGATATGAAAACGCCTTATGAAAAGATGTTGGAAAACCAGGTGGAATTTGGCTCTCCTGATAAGCGGTCTGGTGGTTTTCTTAACTCTGCAATGGTACGTATAATTTATTTGTTTATTTTTATTCAAATTAAAATACATAATTATAATACTACTTTTTAAAATAGAATACTGGGGTAGAACCGTAGAAATATCTGTGGATATTTATGAATTGATACTGCTAAACAACCATTGTTTTCCCAACCATTCTCAAGAATTCCTCACTTGTTCGGACTCTTTTAATCTTCACTGGTATATACCATATCTATGTTATCAGAATCAGGAAATGGCAAATGGAATGAGAAATGCGGTCGAACTGAGAAATCAGGCATCTCAGCTTTCGCCTATAAGAAACGTTTTAGGGTAAGGGTTTCGGCCCTAGAGTATTGAGGGGGTACCCAGGGGCCCAAAGGTTTATTACATATGCAAGAACAATGAATTAATGTTTTGGAAATGTGACTTATACAAACTCAGCTGTTCTCCAGCTAAGTGGGTGCATTATGAGGGGTGTTTTTATGATGTAAAAAACAACCAGGATTTGCACCTGGCCTCATCCATACACACTCGGTAGTTTTTGAACCCGGGTCTCTGCATGAATACAAGCCCAATCTCCTCTGCATTAATACTTATCGCTGTTAGCTTACATCTAGGAGCTGCAACGGCACTTCCACTTTGTATGATAGGCTGGTAGTAAGTACTCTTTTAGTCCCATTGACCTACTTTTGTGGTCATTTGTTGGAGATAAATAAAATTTTCTTATCTACCTTATCCCTGCTTGTAAGAATAATAAAATTGTAACTATCATTAACGATCTTCAAAAAAAAATTACAAAAACATATCATATTCTTTACTGAAGGTTCATAAATCAATTCATATCCGGTTCATAAGTAAGTTCAAAATATGTAGAAAGGCCATTTCATTGGCCAAGGCTTTGTATGTTTAAACGATTAGTGCTAGGAAGATCTTTGGGTGATCCTATCGTATAGTCAATGATATGTAAATAGCTTTCCAATAAAATGAAAAATAGAACTTGCACTCTATGTATGATTGATAGAGAAAATATTCAAGAAAGTGGCAAGAATTGGAAAGCAGTCTATCATTAATTAATTATAGATGGCACAGTAAAGAAGATATAAAAATGGGAGGAAGGCAATCAGATTTCTGTGGATAAGCCCACTATCGTATGTGTGATTGACAATGTTGATAAAGAGAGCCTTGTTTCTACTAAGAAATTTTCGTTTTTCTTTCTATTCAATGTAGAAAGGTGTAAATGCAAAAGAGTTCACCCGTGGTGTTTGCTAATAAATTAACTGACATTTTTATCTAAAAGCCTGCGAAGATGAGCATTGGATAAATGTCCCATCCCTGTTTTTGTTTCTCAAGAAAGGATGGATGTTTCTCGAAAAACAGATTATTCCTGTAAGAAATGGAATGAGACAGCCAGAACAACCATTTCTATTCCCATACCATTTCTGGGCTGTTTTAACAGGAAACAAGGATATCTTATCCATTTCTAGGCCATTTTATTGAGAAACGGGGGTGTCCTGCTCCGTTTCTGGTAACTAGGTACTATATTGCAGAGGGTTTATCCATTATGGATTTACATATAATCTATTTCTTTTTTGTTTAATTATTTCTCTATCCACTAATGCATTTCCGGGAGAAACCCACCGGGCACTTCCCTTCATTCCAAGGATGGTACCCAGGGTAAACTTGGCTCTGTAGAAACTCAAAGCTTTGTCATGTCACTTACGGGAATAGAACCTGGTTGGGGAGGATAACACACCATCACACAACGACTCAGGTTATATACCAAATGGACAACATATATTCTATTATTTTATTATGTTTTCTATTTACTTTATTTTTCTTTAGAGAGGACATGCTCTATGTACTCCTTACTTTGCCACTGTTATTTGTTGAATTTTCAAGTCCCAGTGACCTATTTGGTCATTAGTGGACATTGATAAACTTTCTTTCTTTCTTTATTGGATTTTTGCAATCTTTTTTTCCATTTGGCAATGCTTGTCCGTACTCTAAGATTTCTTTAACTTGCAATAAGAAGTTGTCTTATGCAGGCTATGGCATTTGCTTTGTCAATTATTTAAAAAATAAACCATATGTGTTTGTAACGTTACCCAGTCACCCCTTCACACTGTCGGGATGGTGGGGTACTTAAAATTTTCCTATCCTTTGTCTGAATGGAAATGTTTATCAACACCAGAGAGGCCACGATGGAGGAGAGAGATCTCAAGTTGAGGACGTCCTATCTGCTCTTCATGTAATTTTTGTTTCTAAGTCTTTTCTAGAGTTCTTTTGGACTCTATTGTGTTAAAGTATATAGTGAGGAACAATTTTCTCACTAAAGAAAAAGGTGAAATCGTAGGCTAGCTCAATGAGTGATTAAGTCCTAGCCATTGATCTAGTAAAATATCTAATGGCTGGGATCTCATGTGGAAAGGGGGCCCACATCAACCCTAAGTGAAGAAAAGGGTAAGTTGACCTAGAGACATATAGAGAATGTATGCAAATGGCGGCTAGAAGAGCCCGATGAGGAAGAGGAGAGGAGCCAACACGAATTGGTGTGACCTGTACCAGCTGTGGTTGAGTAGAGAAGGGCACAGACTTACTCATACCGAGTGTAAGGGGTCGAGTTAGGGCCACTGTCAATGTATATGTGCAGGGACTGAGAAAATGAGCCAAGTGAGGGTCATTGCAATAGGGAAAAGGTGAAACCCTACTTGTACCTGGACAAGTTAGGGCCACTGTCAATGTATATATGCAGGGATTGAGAAAATGAGCCGAGTGAGGGTCATTGCAATAGGGAAAAGGTGAAACCCTACCTGTACCTGCACAGTACCAATTCGTATAAGCTACATGCGTACGAAATCATACGGTACCTGTCAAGACTGTGAGCAAAGCATGTATATTTTGTGTTTCCGATTCAGTATAATAAAAGTTCATCTCTGTTTATCGTGTATTTTGTATAGTGACAGGGTAGTTGTTCTATTTCATATAAAATGTGTATGCTATCTCTTTTAGTTTATCATGGTATCAGAGCTAGGTTAAATGGAACAACTCTCACCGAATAAAATGACAGAAGATGTTTGCACAATGTGTCTCTCGTCCACCCGATCCAGTGATGTCTGGTATATTGACAGTGGGGCGTCCAATCACATGACTGGTCACAAACATTACTTTAGCAGCTTGAGTGAAAAGGAGTTTGGATTCGAKATTTTTCTTGGTGATGACTATGCCTATCATYTGAAAAGAGTTGGAACCGTAAAGTTTGAGAGGGAGTCCGGTAGACCCYTCTATCTGTCAGATGTCCTTTATGTCCCAGGACTAAAGAAGAATCTGGTCTCAATGTCAGCTCTAGAAGACAAGGGCTTTGAAGTTTCCTTCAAGGATCGATATGTCCCAGGACTAAAGAAGAATCTGGTCTCAATGTCAGCTCTAGAAGACAAGGGCTTTGAAGTTTCCTTCAAGGATCGAAAGGCTTACATCAAACCCAGAGGGCTGAGTGAGGGTTTTGAGCAAGTCATTGGAGTGAGAAAGGACAAGCTGTATAAACTGCAATTTGACTCCCACTATGCCCTAGCTAGTAGCAATAACACCAGAGACTGTGAACTATGGCACAGACGTGTAGCCCATCTTGGACATTGAGCTCTCAGAATTTTGGGTAAAATTGTGACACGGATGCCCTTATTCACAACAGAACACTAGGAAGTGTGTAAAGGGCGTGTTCTAGGAAAATATGTGAGGGCACCTTTTCCCAAGAGCGATTCAAGGTCCAAGGGTATTCTGGACCTGATTCACACTGATATCTGTGGCCCCATGTCCTCATTATCCATAGGAAGGAAGTTCAGATACTATATTACATTCATAGATGATTACTCAAGAAAGACTTGGATCCATTTCTTTATAGGAAAAACCTTAGAAGAAGTGCTCAAGAGGTTTCAAGAATTCAAATCCTTTGTTGAAACTCAAACAGGAAAGAGGATAAGAGTCCTCAGGTCTGATAACGGGGGGGAATATACTTCGTATGCCTTCAAGAAGTACTGTATTGAGGTTGGAATCAAAAGAGAGCTGACAGTCTCTTATACTCCTCAACAAAATGGTGTCTCAGAGAGAAAGAATAGAGCTATTATTGGTGCAACAAAAACAATGCTGCATGATTTGAATCTCCCCAAGTTCCTCTGCGCAGAAGCTTGTAACACTGCAGTGTATCTACAAAACATAAGTCCTCACAAAGTCCTAGGAAATGTGACGCCCAAAGAAGCATTTACTGGGAGAAAGCCGTATATCAACGATCTCCGCATATTTGGATGTATTGCCTATTGCCATATTTTTGCTGAGAAAAGGACTAAACTAGATCCTACAACAGAGAAGGGAATTCTGGTTGGATACAGTGAGACCTCCAAAGCATACAGGATATACATTCCCTCCACCAGGAAAACTGTCCTACGCAGAGATGTAAAATTCGAAGAAGAAAGAGCGTTACGAAATTCATGTCAAGACATTTTGGAAGCAGAAGTCCCCAATCAAGAAGATAAATCATCATCAAGTAGAATAGACCTTCCCACAATGGAGCAACAAGAGAAAGAACAACCAACTCTCTCCAAGAAAAGAAAATCAAAGTGGGCCGAACAACTGTTGAAGGAAGCCAGTGAACAAGTAGAGTCACCAAAGACTTTAGTCAGAACAAGCATACCTCCTTAGAGGTATTCAAGATATGTTGCCCTCATGAGGAACATGATCGAATCAGAACCAACTTGCTTTGAAGAGGTTGTTGAAAAGAAAGCCTGGAGGGATTCTATGATAGAGGAATATACCTCTATAATAAAGAATGATGTGTGGGAAATTGTACCTAGACCATAGAACAAATTTGTAGTTAGCTCCAAGTGGATATACAAGATAAAACATGTAGCTGATGGAAGCATTGACAAATACAAGGCCAAATTCGTTGCACGAGGCTTCTCTTAGAAGGAGGGAGTGGATTATGAAGAAACATTTGCCCCAGTAGCTCGTTACACCTCCATTCGTACAGTTATCTCTATTGCCACTCAGATGGGGTGGAAAATACATCAAATGGATGTTAAAACTGCATTTCTCAATGGAAACATTGAAGAAGAGGTCTATTTGGAACAACCAAAGGGATTTGAAGTCCACGACAGAGCGAGTTATGTGTGTCGTCTAAAGAAGGCTTTATATGGCCTCAAATAGGCACCCAGAGCCTGGTACTCCAAAATAGACTGCCACCTTCAAAGTATTGGATTTGTCAGGAGTGATGTTGACTCAAACTTGTACCTTCTTATAAAAGGAGGGGACATTCTCATTCTTGTACTCTATGTGGACGATCTCTTTCTAACAAGAGCAGATACTTTAATCACAACTTGCAAGCAAGATCTGGCTAAGGAATTTGAAATGAAAGATTTAGGCATAATGCATTATTTTTTTGGATTGGAGATCTGGCAGCAAAATGGTAAAGCTTTCCTTGGTCAAGGAATGTATGCAATTGAGATTCTCAAAAGATTTGGGATGGAGGACTGTAAACCCATGGCCACTCCCATGATCACTAATCTCAAAAGATTAAATTCCTTTGAGTTAGAACAAAAGATTAAATTCCCTTGAGTCAGAACAGGTGAATCCTACCATTTACAAACAATTAATTGGGTGCTTGATGTATCTAACTAATACTAGACCTGATATTTGTTTTGCTGTCAATACACTTAGTCAACATATGGTAGACCCCCGAAGAGTTCATTAGGTTGCAGCAAAACACATACTGAGATACCTGAAGGGCACCTTAGACTATGGACTTAAGTATCTACAGGGAGACCAAGTCAAACTAGTAGGTTATTCTGATTCAGATTGGCTGGTAGTACAGCTTATAGGAAGAGCACCTCTAGTTGCTGCTTCAGCCTCGGATTAGGCATGATATCATGGTACAGCGGAAAACAAAAATCAGTTGCACTCAGTTCAGCGGAAGCCGAGTACATGGCAGCCAGCCAAGCGAGTTGTGAAGCCATTTGGCTTCAAAAGGTTTTGGTGGATCTATTTGACACAAACTTGGATCCCACCATAATATACTGTGATAATCAAAGCTGTATTAAGCTATCCGAAAATCCAATATTTCATGATAGATCCAAGCATATTGAAATCAGGTACCATTTCATCCGGGACAGAGTACAAAGAGGGGCAGTACAACTTCAGTATGTACCCACTAATGAATAAGTTGCAGACATTCTTACCAAAGGACTTCCAAAGGGAAAGTTTGAACATTTTCGAGAGAAGCTGGGTGTTATAGAAAACCCATTCCTCACTAAGAGGGAGTGTTAAAGTATATAGTGAGGAACAATTTTCTCACTAAAGAAAAAGGTAAAATTGTAGGTTAGCTCAATGAGTGATTAAGTCCCAACCATTGATCTAGTAAAAGATCTAATGGCTGGGATCTCATGTGGAAAGGGGGCCCACATCAACCCTAAGTGAAGAAAAGGGTAAGTCGACCTAGAGACATATAGAGAATGTATGCATATGGCTGCTGGAAGAGCCCGATGTGAAGAGGAGAGGAGCCAACACGAATTGGTGTGATCTGTACCAGCTGTGGCCGAGTAGAGAAGGGCATGGACTCACTCATACAGAGTGTAAGGGGCCTAGTTAGGGTCACTGTCAACGTATATATGCAGGGACTGAGAAAATGAGCTGAGTGAGGGCCATTGCAACAGGGAAAAGGTGAAACCTGACCTGTACCTGCACAGTACCAGTTCGTATAAGCTACAGGCGTACGGAATCGTACGGTACCTGCCAGGACTGTAAGCAAAGCATGTGTATTTTGTGTTTCTGATTCAGTATAATAAAAGTTCATCTTTTGTTTATCGTGTATTTTGTATAGTGACAGGGTAGCTGTTCTATTTCATATAATATGTGTATGCTATCTCTCTTAGTTTATCATATTGATGGGAATCTACAATCTGATGCTCATAAATAACTGAATTCCTTAGCAGCTGTGAAGATGTCTCCTCAAAAATGTGTAACAAAGGTGCCCAATACTCTGTGTAGGAGGGCTGCCACGAGCAGAGCGACTGAAAACAATCACATCTGCACCTAATCTCATGGTACTTGTTTTGAATCCATTGCCATATTGTCCTATAGTTGTGCTATTAGTTTTCACTGAGTAACCCAAGCTCATACATTGCTGCATGCAATCAGGATTCATTCCACCTCCATTATCTTGGAAAAGAAGAGCCAGACTATGGTCCCTAGGGTTCCAAATTTTGTCCACAATGACAAAAGTTGCACCATTTTGAATCTCATCAACTGCATTATCAAGGAACTCTGCAATAGCTCCAAATGCCCATTTGTGGGAAGTTGCATTAGAATGGAGGAATTTTGGGTGTACTCGAACATGATACTTGCCACCTGGTATAGATCGTTTTGTGCATTTTGGACATCATAATCCCTAGCTTTCCAGAACTCATTAAAACTGTTTTTCTTCAAGTTTATACCTGAACAGTTCAGTGTCGAAGGAAAAATTGGAGATACAAATCCTACCTTGGGTAGATTCTGAGAATTTAGTTTTGATCCTTGATTTGTACTACTCATATCCATCTTATTCTGAATTTGCTGAAACTTCTGCTTGGAGTGGCATGACTGAGGGTCAGACATATGACAGTTCCCTTGACCTTCTGAGCTTTAGCAACGAGTGCATTGATTCGAACCTTGAACTCCTCATATTCTCTCTTCATTGCGCTGCGTTCTTTTACAAAGGAAGGCTGCACTTTATCATTCAAATAGTCTATATTTTGAGCAAAATACCACTCTGGAGCCTTGGGTTCAATATCAATTTTTTTAAACAAATGGTACCTGTTGCCGTCCTAATACACACTTGCAAATGTGAGCAAAGTCCAGCTCACTTAGTGTGTCCTTGGAGGCACAATGCCTAGGTTCACAATCCACACTGTCACCTTGACTGGAACCTCTTCCTTCTAGGCTTACTCCTAGGGAAGCCAAGGGGGGTAGACCCTAGTTACTAGATTTGATTTAACTTTAAAGTTCTAGGAGTTGGTTTTAAATTTTTAATTTGTTAGAAGGCTAAGGGGGAAAACTAGCCTAAGATGCTAAGGCAACAAATGCAAAGTGCAAGTTTATCTAAATGACAAGCAACCCTTTCCCTAAGTCAACTATGATTAGTGCCTAAGGTTGGGCAAGGGGTCAACTAAGTTTGAGGGTGGTTCAATTACAAAATATTACAATTAAAGTCAGTTGAAACTATCCCACAAACTCAAAATTACAACTACTTATACAATGAAATACAAATATTACAAAGATACAAGATGATACAAAAGATACAAATTAACAAGATATACAAGTAAGCCAACTTGTGCAGGTTTAGGAAATACTCAAACTTTGATCAATCACATAAGCCAAGCATGCCCCAATAGCACTTACTCTATTGGACTGCTTTTTACTGGCAACCACTAAAGCACTCAAGACTCAAGAAGGTGATGCCTCCCCAAGTGGGATACCCAACTCCTTCTTGAATCACACCACAAGAGCAAATAAACCGAGATGTAATAATTTATTAACTCAAATGCTCATAAAGACATAAAACATTTAAAGACATAAATCATGAAATTGCAATAAGAATTATAAACATGAAATTATTAGCAATGTGTGTTTCTAAACATTCATCTAAGATCCCCAACACACATGGATTTTCTATGCAACTAGGTGGTTAAGAATTTCTTAAAAATTAAGTTAATTTTATCTTTCCCTCCCCCTAGCTATGTTTGGAGCCTTAAGCTTCCTCCTCCCTTGGCCAAATAACTGNNGGGTGCTCAAGATAGTAAGGCAACGAGGCCCACCCTAGCTTCCACGGTCAGCCCTGACAGTAAGAGTACTTCCCGGAGAGGACACCCACCTGGAGCGCCACGGGACGGTCCCCCGCCACTACCCTCCGTTGTTTTCCTCAAACCCGTTTTAGATGGTGGAGATGGCTGAATAAGACTATCCTAAGTTGTCTAAAAAGTTGTTATGACTTGCAGGTGAGTCTTTAGGTGTGTTTGGAGTGTTTTAGGAGTATTTTAGATGCCCGAAAATTGTGTTTTAGGCCCAAAACCGAAACTGCAAAGTGCTTGAATTGAAATGCTAAGAATGTAAAGATTTAACCCATAAACATAAAATAACATGAATGTGAAGCTCATAAGATAAAAACCATTAGCATAGCATCCCATTCATTATCATGACATATAACTTTGCAAAAAGAAAAAGGCAAGAACAGTTTGCTGAATGATAACAAGAATAAAACTTTAAGATTTTAATCATTCATCCACATGTATGTTAACCCAATGAAAAATATATGCTTGAAATGAAAACTTTTAGCAAAGTGAAAGATCTAGATCCTAACTTGATCACATATGCTTGAAAAAGATAGATGGACTAATGATTTAAGAAATAGACGAAATGTATCACTTAAGCAAAACTTAAAGCATTAAACCATAAGATATTGATAAGCATATGAAGAGAAATAACTTGAAAGAAAAGGAAAGTTAGATGTRATGACTATTCTAGAAGATTTTAAACCRTYATAGCATATAGATCATMAAAAATGAATAATTTTCCCTTTAGCCTCACGATTTTGGGGATTACTCTYCCAAGGTGTAGGCAACTAACTTAGCAAAAACTTAGAAATTAGAGCAACCACTCACAATGACCAAGGTGGAGGCAAGCCTACCATTATTGGTCAAAGAGGGTTGAAACAATTGAACAAATGAAGAAAAGTAAACAAATTTGAAAAACCATTCACAATGGCCAAGGTGGAGGCAAGCCTACCATTATTGGCCAAAAAGGGTTGCAAACTAAAACAAGATTATTATTATTAAGTGGCCACACTACCTTGTTTCGTAGACAAGAGGGCCAAACAAAATGAAAGAAACTTAACTTGAAAACAAAACTAATCTAGCCCAATGATATTGGGGGGTTGGCTTGGCCAATCACGCATCCAAGGTGTAGGCAATGTATTGTTAGCTTTGAATGAATACAAAAAATTGCTGAAATGGAAGAAAAACAATGAAATTTACAAGAGGAGAGGTGAGAGATTCGTTACCCAACCAAGG
>JZKD02S1844400.1:18376-31349 GCA_000966675.3 Picea glauca
TGGAGGCATAAAATGCCCAGTAGAACCAAACTGTCTTCAACATACTAGCATCTAATGATGCATATCTTCATGGCACATGGAGTTGACCCCCCAGTGCTAAATGGGCGGTCAACAGTACCCATTTCCTTGCAAATTCTGAGGTTTCAGAAAAAACTTCAAATATTAGCATTGCAACTCCATTGTCAGAGGCATAGCATGAAAGTTTATCAACTGGATAGTACACAGAAATAATTGACAAAACAATATTTTCCGTGACAAGAGGAGGATCCTTCAGAGGATCAACTGTGCTGACAAAAATATCAACAACAGCCAACTGAGATGGCTCTCCTTCTCTATCTTATCTCAAACAATTCCTGTCAAGATAAGTTTCCTTATTGATGGGAACTTGGGAAGTCATTTAGGAAACTGATCAAGAATCCAGGATATCCAATTCAAATCTCACATATTACTGAAGTAAACCAAAGTGCATAAGCATTGCAAACAGGATTCAATATTCAGTAGTGGAAGAAAAAAACACAATATCACAAGCCGTAGAACAATCACCATCGTGTACGGATTGATCTTGGAAGAAGGAATAGGAACCTTTCTTGATAGGGGCTGGTGTGCTCATCACTCATTTGAAGGTCTTCCTCATCTGCAACACAACGATCTATGTTTCCATCCTTTCCTTCAGATGCATAGTAAGTGTCATTAGACATTTGCAACGTATTTTTATCCTGTTTATTCTTCTAGCTTTATACTCTCTCCTTCCAAGCAACATTTCCAAATCCATAGGGGTCCCCAACTCTCACTTGACCACGCTTCCCACTGCCACCACCAGTGGGTGGGGCTGCAATCCTACGATACTCTGGGGGTCCTGCCGGCAACTCACCAGAAATCGACTGTCCATTGGTAATAAGTGGAACTTGAAGCTGAGGAAGCTCCTGAGGACAGAGTAGCTCTTAGGCACCCACATTACCTGCCCCACACAACACAAGGAGCATTTCCTTCTCTGCTACACAGTACCTCAGAGAATCCTCTATCCAGTGCTCTTCAGCGTGTGCATAGAAAGGTCCAAACTGATATCTCAAGCTTATGCAGAATCTCCATAGTTACTTGGCACTTTTTCTAGGTCTAAAAGCTTCCTTTCACGGCTGGTCTGTTCTATCATGGACTTGGCTCCATTTTTCTGCTGTCTACCCTCTAAAACTCTCCTATCTTTCTTTTTCCAACAACCTCCTCCTTTCCCTTCGAATTTCTCATGCATGCATGATGGCAAGAAAATTCCAATTCAACTTCTTTCCTAGTTCCAAAAATGTAGGGGAGACAACTTGCTAGTTTTTAGGAAATGATGTCTTAGATTGAAGAATTTGTTTTCTCCACTCCTCTTAACCTCTTTTAACTTTGCAACTCAGATTTTGAAATGGGTGAAGGTTCAAGGTAACATAACATAAATGTTTTTAGCCATAAACCCCCTTAGACCCCCTCACCTTTCCCCTCTTGTGGTATCATAGCTCCTTTAGGCGCTCTTGCTTCCCTGGCCTTGGTCATTTTTTTATTAATTATAGAAATAAAATGCGTACAATATTCAAGAAGGTGAAATCGGGATATGTAACAAACACAAATATATAAAATATGTAAATATAAATAACTAATAATTAATAATTAATTATGAAGAGACATGACATATGAAAGGTCATGTCTCTTATGAAAGGGCACCCCTGCGTGGGTATATATTTTGGCCCTCATTGTTATTGTAATGCCATACTATCATATCTCATTCTTATACATTTACTCAATATATTATTATTTCATCCTAAATGGATTACCTTCTTCTCTCCTACTTAAATTGGATATTCTTATAATTGTCAAACAAGTTTGTTTGTCACAATGGTACCAGAGCTTCGTTTATTATCCCGACCTTTGGCCTATAGACCCTTTGGTCAAATTTTGTTGCCCTTAGCAACATAATTGTAGGCCTTTGGCCACTCAAAATTTCAGAGTTCTTGGGACTCCAGATCTTTGACCGCGCCAGGGCATTTTGCCATTTAAAACATCAAAAATTGAAATTGTTGTTGAAAAGATAAATCATTCCACTGCAAATTGGAAGAACAATAGAACTCCGGAAAGTTACTTTATTGAAGAATTATTAAAGAGAGAATATTTTGATGCTGTAAGGAGAAATAAATAATAAATTGTTCACAATCACACAATAAAAGCCACCAAATCACCATAAGGCTGAGACATATCAGCAATAAAAGTCATTGTGTTCATGTGAATAAGCAGGAGTAGGAGAGCCTCTGTACTGTACAGTTTCATCAATAGAAAAAATTATAGTTAAGTATCCGTACTTTCCCTTTGTACAGTTGACGTTTAAAAATTTAATTGTTTTCTGTGTCATTCGTACATTGCAATCAATGCAATCTGTATTCTGCTATACCGTCTATATAGTCTCACGCAAAACGTTCGTACGATTTTGTCGTACTCAGCCGCCAATTTAATCGATTTCCGTATAGTCGCAATTTCACATACCATACTGTCTGTTCGACGCTTTGTACAACTGCCAAATTTACAGCCACCGTCTCAGCGGTACCTGCCACCAAATTTTGAGTTGTACCTGTCCGTACCATTCAATTTGTATTCGTACGACCACCAATTTTTCGATCCGTTAAGTCGGAAATTGAAGCGCGATCATTAATCCATGCAAGATCGGTATATCCGTACATTGTGGGTCACGTCTGTTCGTTTATTCGAAGAGTTGGAGAAATTATGTCATAAAGTGAAGAATTAAGTTATAAAGTAAAGGAATATATATTTTTAAAAGGTATTAAAGTGTTATATATGAAAAAAAAAAAAAAAAAAAAGTTAAAGAGGGGTGAAGTAAATCTTTATTAATACAATATTAAAGTACTTTTCATAAAGTTCAAGTTAAAAAAAGGGTTTTTAAGGTTTTAATATCTATAGGAGGAAAAATATTCAAGTTCCTAGAATTCAAAGGGATATGAAAAGGAAAAAGAGAAAATATATATAAGGATAAAATTAATTAAGGTTAAATTATATATTTTTTTTACATGTGGTTCACGGCATTGAAGACCAGTACTCGCTACGTCCACGGAAAACCCCCTCGAAATCTACGAGAGAACATGGGGAGGCCGAGCATTTTCGGAATATTGGGGGCTCAACAACAAGAGCATCATATAAACCCATTTAAGGGCATCACATGTTACTTACAAGAAATTGAACCTGGGTGGGGAGGGTAACAACCATTCCTCCCAACCACCCAAGCTACATCCAATTGACAATTAAGGTTAACTTATATATATACAACCATTCCTCCCAACCGCCCTCCCTGCCCTCCATAATTTCTTCAGGAACCAGAACCAACTGTCCCTCTTCATCTAATGGGGGCAGCTCGGTAGAAGTGACAACATGCTGTCCTAATGCCTTTTTGAGGCATGAAACATGGAAAACGTTATGTATTCTGCACCCTTCCAGAAGTTCTAGCTCATAGGCCACTTCCCCAATCCTCTGTTGAATCCTATAAGGTCCATAAAATCGAGGTTTCAACTTCTCCGCCCCTCTCATTTTTAGTGACGACTGTCGATAAGGCTGTAGGCGAAGGTACACCAAATCCCCCACCTCGAAGATGCGCTCCACCCTGTGTCGATCCACATACAGCTTCTGTTGATTCTGGTCCATCTGCAAATTGTCTTTAAGAGTTTTAAGGATGTCTTGACTCTCTTGGATCCAGTCCTTGGCTTTTGGGGCCCGACTCTCCTCGAAGATCTGGTCAAGAAATGTAGGGGCATCGTATCCATATAGCGCCCTGAAGGGTGACATCTCGATTGACATATGATAGGACGTATTGTCATAGTGCTCCCCGAGATGCAACCATTTAATCCAAGCCTTTTGCTGTCCTGATACATAATTTCTCAGATACCCTTCAAGCCATTTATTTACGATCTCCGTTTGCTCGTCAGTCTGGGGATGGTAGCTCGTGCTGGGTGTAAGTTTGGTCCTGACTAGTCTAAAAAGTTCTTGCCAGAAGCCTCCCATGAACCGACTGTCTCTATCGCTCACGATTGTTTTGGGCAACCCATGCAACTTAAAAACCTCTCTGAAGAATAATTCTTCCACCTATGCTGCTGAATATTTAGAAGGGATGGCGAAGAAATGGGCAAACTTTGTGAGCCTGTCCACCACCACATAGATACAATCCTTACCCTGTGCCTGGGGTAGCCCTGTAATGAAGTCCATCGACACACTCTCCCATTTCTGTTCTGGGATGGGTAAAGGCTGAAATAACCCGGTTGGATGGGTGTGCTTTGCTTTGTTCTGCTGACAATTGATACATTCTTTCACGAATCTCAGAACATCGTTCTTGAGGCGCTTCCATGCAAACCTCTCTCTGATCTTCCGGTAAGTTTTTATGTAGCCCGAATGTCCTGATAATGGCGAGCCGTGGGCTGCGTGCATAATCTTCTCTTTTAGCTTAGATTCTGGAACCAAATAGATCCTGTCCTTGTAATAGATGATGTCATCGATCACTCTATAGTGGTCATCCTGGATTTGCCCATTTAATATCTCGTAAGCAAATTTACTTTTTGAATATTCCACCAAGAGGAGAGCTTTCCAATCTGTTGTTACATCCATGAGGGAAAATGTGGGTGGCATCCTGGAGAGTGCATCTGCCACTATGTTATTTTTCCCTTTCACATACTCAATCGAAAAATCATAGGCCAGGATCTTGCTGATCCACTTATGTTGTCGCTCGCTCAATTCCTTCTGATCCATGAGGAACTTCAAACTGTTATGATCTGTCTTTATTTTGAACCTGTTCCCGACTAGGTACTGTTTGAATTTGGCCAAGGCATGCATGATGGCCAACATCTCCTTGTCGTATACTGAATAATGTTGCTCATACTCCCTAAGTTTGCGGCTCTTGAAAGTAATGGGGTGGCTATTCTGCATTAACACTGCCCCTATTCCAGTCTCTAAAGCATCACACTCAAGCACAAAGGGCTGAGTGAGTATGGTAAAGCTAGCACATGACACAAACTCATTACTTGCTTCATGTTTTCGAATGTTGCCTGCGACTCATCTATCCAACTGAAAGCTCCCTTCTTAGTGAGATCTGTAAGAGGTGCTGTCAACTGTGAGAACCCCTTAACAAATTTCCCGTAATAAGTGCAGAGGCCTAGGAAGATCCTCAGTTCGGAGACATTTCTGGGGGTTGGCCACTCTAAGATTGTCCTGATTTTCTCTTGGTGAACTTGGACCCCATTTCCCCCAATTATATGCCCCAAATAAAGCATCTCAGTCATACCAAATTCACACTTGGACTCTTTGGCGTATAGCTGCCGATCCTCCAAGATTCCCAACACCTTGTCCAATTGTCTGAGATGTTCCTCCCAAGTCTTGCTATAGATGAGGATATCATCGAAGAAGACTAGTAAAAATTTCCGCAATTGCTTATTGAACACGTGGTTCATGCAAGACTGGAATGTAGCGAGAGCGTTGGTTAGCCCAAATGGCATAACCAAGAACTCATAATGTCCATAATGACATCAGAAAGCAATCTTTGTGATGTCCTGCTCCCGAACTTTAATCTGGTGGTATCCTGAACAGAGGTCAATCTTTGAAAAATATTTTGCTCCCCTCAACTCATCCATCAGCTCATCAATCCTCGAAATTGGATACCTATTCTTTATGGTCTTCTTGTTAAGGGCTCGGTAATCAATACACATCCTTAGAGTACCATCCTTCTTTTTGACCAACACCACCGAAGAAGCAAAGGGACTAGAACTAGGCCGGATGTGACCCATCTTCAACAACTCCTTGATCGTTCTCTCTATCTCGTCTTTGTATACCTTGGGATGGCGGTAAGGGTTGGTTATGACTGCTTGAACCCCCTCATCTAATTCTATAATAGGCTCAAACCCTCTATCTGGGGGTACTCCTTGAGGAATGTCACCAAAAACCTTCTGGTGCTTACGAAGTAATACCTGAATGTCGTTTGGATGCTGTCGATGACGATCTGGCAGCTCCCTGTTAGAGATGTAACACTCCACTGCCCAGTCTATGTCTCCATGCCACATCACTGCCTCCATGCTGTGGGATGATACAATTTTGGGCGGATACTCGTGCATTGCCCGTAAAACTACCTTTTTGCCATTCGATCCTGTGAATTCCATTTCCACGGCCCTTTGATCCGTCGTGTATTTTCCAAGGGAGTATAGCCACTAAACCTCGAGTACCACATTGGTATCCAACACATCCACCACAAAGAAGTCATCTGTCAACGTATAATTCCCCATGGTTATTTTCAACTTGGGAATCCACCTGATACATTCCATCTGATGGCCACCAGGTATGATCATTGTGAACCCCTCAAATTCCTCTGTCGGGATCCCTCGCCTCTCCACCATGGATGCATCTATAAAATTGTGGGATGCCCCACTGTCAATCAACAGTGTAACCTTGTGCCCCTGCAGAACTCCCCTGACTTTGAATGTGTGGTACCTTGGAAGTCCTGACATGGATGCCATAACAGGGCCTTTAGCCCCAACCTGTGATGTCTCCTCACCTAATGCATGGTGTCCCTATTTCTGTTCTGACCCCCCATCCTCCGTATCACTGTCACTGTCGGAGTAGACCTCGATGTAGTGGGCCTTGCCCACTGTGTCCTTCCTTGCACACCTGTGTCCTGGAACCCACAGATCCTGACAACTGAAACCTAGCTTCTTCTTCCACAGCTCCCTTCTGGTCTCCTCATCCAATCTCGGTTTTCCTGCCCAATCCTTATGAAATGGTTTAACTTCCTTGTTCTTCTGGGGGAAGGTGGGTTTAAGAGGGAACCTGCTCTTAGGGACAACACCTGCATGTCCCTAGCTCTGCTGACTGCATCCTGCAGGGTGACTGGCTTATAAGCCTTGACCCAGCCACGCAAGGGTTCAGATAACCCCTCAACAAACAACATCACCAGCCGTGCCTCAGATATGTCTGCCACCATCACTCCTAATCTCTGGAACTCAGAGATAAATGCCTCAGGGCTACTTGTCTGTTTGAGCTGAGCCAACTCTCGAAAATGAATCTTGGGGTCTTTCCTGTCAAACCTCTCGATGATCCTCTGTGTGAAGTCCAGGTATGATGTGATGCCTACATGACCCAGTGTCACTAGACCATGGTACCACCACTCATGGGCCTCGCCATCTAGGTGTAGAGTAGCCAATTTAATGGCCTCTGTCTCTGTGATCTGCTGTAGCTGGAAATATGTGTCCAACTTTTGTACCCAAGTCCTTGCCGAACATTTTGAGGACCCATCAAAGTTAGGAATGGTCACTTTCCCCAGTGTCTTCTGAAGCTCGTGGTTGGGTGTCCTTTTTGTCCCTCTTGGTTGATTCTTCTACTTAAGATAACAAAAGTCAGTGAAGGACATAGCTGCCTGAAAGTCATTTCCCAACCTCCTGTACTCCTCCAAATAGGCCAAGTAAGAGTCATCCTGCTCTGTTGGCCCCTCCGGTGCAACCTCGCCACTCAAGAACTATGGCATGGTGGGTCTGGGTGTCTTGGTGCATAAGTGAGGGTGGCTCTGCATGATAGTGCGAGAGTGAGTCCTTTCCCCGTTGTTAGAACCCCTTTCACCATTTTGATTTGTTTTAGGTTGCCCTTCTATGGTGTTAAGTGCTAGCTGCCCCAACAGGTCCATCATCATCTTTTGGCCCTTGGCCAAATCGTTCATCATCTGGAAGAGGCTGCCAATTCATGGGTCTTCTTCTTCCCCCATGTGCTCCTTCCCTTTACCTGCTCCGGAATGTGCTACTCCTTCACCCAACACCCCTTCTTCTCTATGCCCTTGAGGAGGTTCTTGAGATCTGTACCTACTCCTTCTGTATGTGACGTTTCTGTCGTCTCCCCCTCTCATAAAACTTACTCAAAGCTGCCCTCAAACCCCACAGCTGTCGAGGAATATGCTCTGATACCACTGTAAGATTCCAATCCACCCTTTTTGCAAGGTTTGTCTAGATATTCAAGTGTGTACTTTTCTCAAACAGTTTGAATGGAAACTCCCAGAAATTGCAATTAAAAATGTAATTACCACAATCCTAAATAAACTGAGAAACCTCTGCTTTATTGTGTTTTACCATGAGTGAAAACATTTAATAACACAACAGCTGATATAGCATGTATTTTAACAATATAGCGCAGCAATTTATTCCAACAAAACACAAATTCATCTACAGCAATGATAAGAGGAAGCTGTCTCAGAAATTGGAGAATTTGATAACCAAGTTATTTGTTGCTCTGGATTTGAACTTGCAGCAGAAATATAATAGAGATAACAGATCTGTCTGGACTGTAAAGATGCACCCAGCAGTGAATATGGTGCCCAGGATAATATAAATGCACATCCAGAAATCCAACAAAGCACTCAGCAGTCAAGGAATGCGCACAGCAGTGATGTCCAACAATAACAATGGCGCCCACTAGGAGAAATAGCGCCCAGCCACAAGAATGAGCACCCAACACAGATAAAAACGACCAGCAAAGAGGAAACTCGACCCCAACTGATAGATAATGATCATAACTCTCCACACAGCAAAGACCAAGAGGAAAAATCGCTCCACAAGGATGATAAAACTGTCCAGCACTGGTATTCTTCAGTTCCCACACTGAAATCGCCTACTAACTTCAGAAAATGTGTCCCCACTTGCTACAGATGAGTGAGATAAAGAACCCATGCAGCAATGCTTTGTCCACACACTAGACTATGTGCCCAACTCAGAAAAGCGCCCAGACTGAAGGAAACTCAGCTTCACAAGAGAGAATCGACCTCTACACTTCACAACTCAGCTACCAATGACGGAAACATAATCTAGTTGAAGCACCATGAGAAACCTGTGATGATCTCTCCCTAAACTGATTAGGGTGTATAGTTTCAACACCGAAACCAGAAGCAATGAAGGGTTTATCCAAAACCCTAGACACTTTTCTCAAGAGCTCTCCAATTTTTTTTTCTCAAATGGCAATGACAAGAATGAGAGGAAAATCCTCCTTTTTCCCTTTTATGTTTACTTGAGCCTTTTACCGCTCCTTTATTATTTAAATGAATTAAAAGCCACTTTAATGGGTTTCTCATTTTATAATTTTAAAGTGACTTTTTAATTAGCCTAGGACCCTTGTCCCCTCTATCCCAATTTTACTTTATAAAGTTCTCCTAGGCGAAATATGTCCCCTAGATCACTTTTCCGCCTTAGCCCATGGGAACTTAATTAGGCTAGCGGAATTTTCCCTTTGTGGCTCTTAAGCGGATGGGGACATCACATCCCCTCTTTATTTTATTAAAAGAGCTTTCAAAACAACCCTTTTTATTAAAATTCCTTTTTAAACCTTCACTTGAATATATATATATATATATTTTTTATCTTTTTTTCGATGGAAGAAATCGCGGGAAACCCCCGAGTACTTCCCCACATTTCGTGGATGGTAAATAGGGTAAACTGTCGACCTGATTACGGGCCTAACCCGGTGGGACATCGAGTGAGGCTCAACAATCTCATCAAGAGCAACAATAGCTGGCTGTGGATTTGACCCTGAGATCTCATTCGAATAACCATAGTACTCAACCACTCGAGCTAACCCACTGGGCTATAATATATATATATATATATATATATATATATATTGTTGATTTTCCTGCAAACCCAACACCCGACTAATAATCCAAATAAACTCATTTTATTAATTATTAGCATAGCTAGGTTATCAATGAAACATTAGCGAAAGCATTAAAACAAAAACCAACAACACATTGCACAATAGATTTCGGATAAACAACCCTTGGAAAAACGCTTGCGGGAAAACCAGATCTAAGTTTGATTTTATTAATTAAAATCCTGGGCTTTTGTCCTGGGATATGGCCCTTCAGAGGATTACAATGCATCGATAACCTAGCCCACTTGGCTACTATCTCCCTCACTGCTTCTTTACACCTTTCCTCAGCTCTGCCCACTGACACTTGGATGAACTCTCTTCACCCACTCAATGAGATCTCCTCACTCTCTTCTTAGTGTATCTCTCACACCCTCACACTCTGTGAGTCTCTCACATTGTGTATGTGACTCTCTCACCTCCTCACACAATGTGTCTCATCCTCTCACTTAGGCTTCCTTTTATTACATTGAGTTAACCCAAGTCCAATACCCTAGATCACCTCTAAAGTGATCAACGATTGAGATCTAATCTCATGTTCACATTAGATCTAACGACTAGGACTTAATCAACTCACTTAAGTTACTAATGCCAAGTAAACTTAAGCATTTAACTTAATTAATGTCATATTAATTAAAAGATCATTCACTTTAATAATTACATATAAAGTGAACTTCCTAAGGTTTTCTAAGAGGTTACAAGGGCGACTTCCACATGCTAGACACCGAGCCTATGTGGAAGTACCTGTCCGATACTAATACATCAACACTCCCTCTTAGCAATGAAGGTACTTCTACCACTCGAAGGTGGCTCTGTCTTCGCTATCATATCTGTTATCATGGTTGCTGTCCAATCCACTTGATTGGCTGATCCCTCTGACACGAAGGCTATCCCTTCCATCTTGCTCGGACCTTTCTGCGAAGACTTTTTCTTGCTGTTCGGATCCCTACCCGTTGCCTGTTGCTCGAACCCCACTCGGGTCCTTTCTGAGGTGCTCGACTATCTCAGCCTATTGCCTGCGGTAGTTGCCCATTGCCCAGAAGCTTTCTGGGTTGCTTGGTGTCCTCCTGCCTCGTGTCTTTGAGCAAGCTTGTGGTCCTCTGTGGTTTGTTGTCCACGTTGGTAGCCCGTCGACTGTCTTCTGGCGGTCTACAGGTTGTGGCCCGTGCCTAGGCCAGCCGCCCGTGCCCAGGCCAGCCGCCCGTGCCCAGGCCAGCTGCCCGTGCCCAGGCCAGCCGACCACGCCCAGGCCAACCGACCACGCCCAGGCCAACCGACCACGACTCTGCCAAATCCTTGATGGTTGCCTCCTATGTCCAATCGATGACTCTGCCACCTGCCCACCTACACCGTGCTGTCACTCAGCCCGTTGTTCCTTTTCTTGCTGGCGGTAGCTCCACGCTATCCATCGACCTTCTCCACGACCTCTCGTCGGCCTCTCCTTGGCGGTCCAAATCTCTGCCTTTCACCAACGACCAATATTCCAACGCACGCCTTTGTTGTATGCTCAACAATACTCGACCGCACCCCTTCCTGTTGACGACATGTTGACTGATTGTCAACTCTGCGGCTCTTCCTACCATAGCCGACCGCTATGCTAGCTGCTCCTCACGTTCCCAATCTGCTGTCTGCCGTCCCAACAACTCTATCTGTAGCCACGCGGGCCTCGTCACCTGCGTGCTATCTCACCGTCGATTGATCTACAACATCCACTACTCGATTCGTGCAGCTTCACCAAACTCTCCTCCGTGACTCTCCCTTAGCCGGTGGCTACTTTCCCTTCACAGTTGGCTCTGTCTCAACTCCCGTGTGGCCTTCTAACACAACCCGCCGCTACCTTTGCTGCTAACCTTTGGGCGCGGATCCTTTCACACAACTCTACCCATGGCCTGTAGCCTCCACACGGTGGCTGCTCTCTCAGCAGCGCGACCACCCACAACCATCTTTCTTTACTAGCTCGGCTCCCACGAATCAACGGATCTCCAAGCTCAGATCTGCACACTCGGATCTTTTATGCAGTGGATCCTCACGTCTTTACTCAGCTGACGCGTTCGTACGTTGTATGATTATTGTACGACTGTGAACATATAGTGTACTTTTTAATTTTTTTTTTATTCTCTTACCCCGCAGCCTGCAAAATACCTCTGCGTTGCTAAAACGATCTCATGCAAATCTGGCTTCACCTTTCAGAGTCTCGGCTTTGATACCATGTTGATTTTCCTACAAACCCAACACCCAACTAATAATCCAAATAAACTGGCTTTATTAATTATTAGCATAGCTAGGTTATCAACGAAACATTAGCGGAAGCGTTAAAACAAAAACCAGTAACACATTGCACAATAGATTTCGAGTAAACAATCCCGGGAAAAACCCTTGTGGGAAAACCGGATCTAAGTTTGATTTTATTAATTAAAATCTTGGTCTCCCGTCCCGGGGTAATGGTCCTTCAAAGGATTACAATGCAACGATAGCCTAGCCCACTTGGCAACTATCTCCCTCGCTGCCTCTTTGCACCTTTCCTCATCCTTGCCCACTCACACTTGGATGAACTCTCTTTACCCATTCAATGAGATCTCGTCACTCTCTTCTTAGTGTGTCTCTCACACCCTTACACTCTTAGTGAGTCTCTCACATTGTGTATGTGACTCTCTCACCTCCTCACACAATGTGTCTCATCCTCTCACATAGTTTTGCCTTTTATCACATTGAGTTAACCCTAAGTCCAGAACCCTAGATCTCCTCTAAAGTGATCAACGATTGAGATCTAATCTAATGTTCACTTTAGATCTAATGTCTAGGACTTAATCAACCCACTTAAGTTACTAATGCCAAGTAAACTTAGGCATTTAACTTAATTAATCTCACATTAATTAAAAGATCATTCACTTTAATAATTACACATAAAGTGAACTTCCTAAGGTTTTCTGAGAGGTTACCTGGACGACTTCCACATGCTAGACACCGAGCCTATGTGGAAGTACCTGTTCGATGCTAATACCTCAACATATATATATATATATATATATATATATATATATATATTTTCTTTTTTCATTCCTTATAACCGTCTACTCTAATATAAAGTACTTTAATATAAGGTACTTCAATATTATATTCACAAATTTCAAATATACTTTTTATGAAACCAAAATCCCTTCTTACTTTGAGTTGGTACTGTTATCCCCGATATCTAGGGATAACTAGGAGATCATGTCTCGAGGCCCACATGGTCCTAGACATGGAGTACCGAGAGCAGGAGCGACCTGAGCATGGTCCTGGA
>JZKD02S1844422.1:6758-19107 GCA_000966675.3 Picea glauca
ACAGCCACGATCGCAACGCCCTAATCAACGACACTTGTGCAGACCCCGCTCCTCTCAACTGCCCTGTGCTTAACCAGTGTGGGTCCTCCTCCCGTCACTTCACTTTCCTTCTACCTGCCTTCCCCTGTTTCCATATGTCACTTATCCATTCCTCCTCTCTGGCTCACGTGGCCTCCCCTTATTTTCACCACCCACTCATCGCCTGCCACGCATCCCCTTCTTTCCACATCAGTCTCTCACCCGAAGGTGAGTCTGTTCCTCCTGTCTTCGTCCCATCTACCCGACTGTCCCCGTCCAAGGTTCATCCCATATTTTCCCCCCTCTGTCATCACTCTCACTTCTCGTCATTAATCCTACCATACACCACGTCCTCCGCGATGGCCCTCATATCCGTCCCTCAAGCCATTCATTCGTTCCAGGTGGCAGCGCGAGAAGTGTTCCCTATCTCGAGATGCTGAGTTGGCCGGGCCGTTATCAATCCCAAGAAGCAGTTATTGAAGTGGTTGGTGGTGGTTAGACATCGTCTCCGCCATAATGGGGATGTCCCGCAAAGAATTAAAAGCACGTCGAGTCGCCGAATAAACTATCAGAAAACTGATCGCGTCTTCCATAAGTTGCACGACCATTCAAATATCGCAGCTCCGTGTTGTCAGAAGCCATGTAGATGCAAAGCCTTCAATGCAGTTTCTTGGTCCCGCCGCTGTTGTTATTTTAAGTATATGTAGGCATTTTTGCCATTTTTGTATCTATCGATGGTAGAGCTAAGCTCCCTACTGTAAAGTTTCATCCATACTCTGGTTTCCTGGTTATGCCTCTGTGTTTGAGACTTCTTGGTTTATAACAAACAGTTTCCTTTCTTATCCATCTTGATTTCATCTTTTGCTGGGGGGTTCATAGTTGAAGGATTCATGTGGACTTAACAATCTTGTTGCGATAAAGGATTTGTTGCGACATCTTTGTATTCTCTGGTATTTGTGTTTGAATATAAAAGGATTTTGTGTTTGAATGCATTTCTTCTTTAGTCTGTCGCATACCTGATGTCTGTGATAGACCATTGCGCCCTTCTCGCGTAAGTCTTCCGCCTACTCACCTTTTTACTACGACTCACTGTTTGGAGTTTATCAGGACCTCACTCGTTCATGCATGCCTGGTCTAGTTTCTGAGTTGAGATTGTGTTGTTTTGAGTCTTTCCTCCATTTGATCACCCTTTAAACAAACCATGACATTAAATCTGATGGGCTTCGGGCTCTGCTCCTCCTAGCAATCCATGAGTGACTTCCGAACACCAACAGAAATTACTACACATTTCTTCCTGTTATACATTTGGGAATTTCATTATTGCAATCTTATTCAGGATGGAGTATAACTCCATAGGAGGAAAAAAATAAGATTACAGTGGTCCCGTTGGCACATGTATTTGGGAATTATCCCACTAGGTTCCTCTCTTTCCCCTGATTCTAGTGATACTTCTCATTTTTAACACAATTTTTTTGTGTGGACCCGACCCATCTCCGAAGCCCTTATTTGGATCCTATCCCTTTGGATCCCCCTTTTCTCCCTGATCACAATGGTATCTATCATTTGACACCCTTTTTTCTCCGTGATCCCACCCACCCCTCCAGACCCATTTTGTTTCCCCTATAACATTTTCCTACTCCTTTCTCCAAATGAATACTACATGAGCCCAAGAATTCAATGCCTTGATTACTGACAACCATCAACACAAGGACAACATCAAACATCTCTCTGCCAACATTAGCTCCATCAATTCAACTATTGAGATCCTCAAGGACCAATGTTCCCATATCAAATACCTCCAGGAACAATGTTCCTACATCGAAGACCTCAAAGAACACTTCCCGGGCCATTCCAAAAACCCTTCCTCTTTTGAACAACCATCTTATCAGGATGACCATGACTCTTCCCATTACCCAATCCTTCATACTACCCCCTGAGAGCTTCACCCTTCTTGAATTGAGCTGAACAACTTTGATGGATCAGATCCTATAGGATGGGTCACCCAAATAGAAAATTATTTATCTTTGCATGGAATTACTGATGATTTAGACAAGCTTCGTTATGGTTTCCTACATATGGATCCAAAATGATGGCAATGGTGGGAATGGCACAAAAAGGCATGCTAAGGGTATCTTTCTTGGAAATAGTTTGTGGCCAAACTTTATGACCTCTTTGACTCTGAAACCCACCATTTAGGTCATTTGACCAAGTTAAAACTGTTTGGGATAGTGGAAGAACTTATTGTCGCATTTGAGCACTTAGATTTTAGAATGGAGGGCATGCTAGATTATTTATTTAGGGAATTATTTATCAGTGGCCTCAAAGATGAAATTTGTGCCCATGTTCTCATGGAACATCTCCATACTTGATTGGAAGCTACTCAGTGAGCCAAGAAATCCCAACAGATTGTTTCTTCCAGACCCATAAACCCTCCTTTCCTCCTCGCCCTAAACCTACCCATTTTTTCCCTCCTGTAACTCCCCTCAAGATCGATAAATTAAGCAGGGATGAAATAGCTAGATATCAACTCAAGGGAATTTTTTATAATGGTGAAGACAAATATTTTCCCGAGCACAAATTTAAGGAACAAAAGATTTTTATGGTTGTGACTGAGAATTTTTTTTAAGAATGTGTAGTTGTTCTGCCTGTGGAGGAACTACCACCACCATCTTACCTCACCCCTCCCTCTGAAGTTGACCCAATGATTTCACATAATTCCCTCACTAGCTTCTCTTCTCCATAGAATCTCAATTTAATTGGCTACATCAAAAATAGGAAAGTCATCATCCTTGTGGACAGTGGTAGCACCCATAAATTTATTCATCGCTGCATTTCCCAAGAATTCAATTTCTACATTCGTGCCATCAATAATTTTCAAATCATCATTGCCAATGGTGGTTCCATGAAATGTGGGGGATGATGTGAAAATGCATGACTCCAAATTGGTTAGTATCACCTAAAAATCTCATATGTTTTTTATAGACATGGGTGGTTGTGACATTGTTCTTGGTGCCGAATGGTTACGCACTCTAGGCCCCATTGTCATGGATTTTAGGTAATTAACCATGCAATTGCAACAGGAGGGATAATAGTATAAGTTGTAAGGCATCACCATAGGATCCCTTGATATCATTAGTTCCCATCGCATGGAAAATATCCTCAAAAAAGGTCATTCGGGAATTATATTCCAAATCCACTCCATTCATGTTTTTGAGACACCTTATGTGCATTCCAACCTCCAATCTATCCTCTTCTTCCACTAAGTTTTTTTTACCACCCCAAAAGAACTTTCCCCTTCCCGTGGCATCCATGATCATTCCATCCCTCTCATCCTGGGTAGTCCTCCCCCCAATGTTTGGCCTTATCATCATACCTTTTCCCAGAAGAATGAAATTGAGAAAATTGTCCATGAATCACTAGAATTCGGTGTTATTTGTCCCAATACTATCCCCTATTCTTCCACTATGGTCATGGTACTCAATGAAGAAGGTACTTGGCACATATGTCCTTATTTCCTCTCCCTCAACAAAATCACAATCAAATACAAATTCCCTATTCCTCTCATTGATGACCTCTTGGATGAATTAAGAGATGCTCAATACTTCACCAAATTGGATCTACATTCTGGCTACCACTAGATCCGTATGAAAGAAGAAGACATCGCCAAGACTTCATTTCGCACTCATGAGGGTCATTATGAATTGTTGGTAATTCCCTTTGGATTGTGTAATGCTCCTTCCACTTTCAAACGTCTTATGAATCATGTATTCCATCCTTTTCTCTGTCCTTTTGTCTTAGTTTTCTTTGATGATATTCTCATCTATAGTAAAACTTTTTCATTCCATCTCTCCCATGTGAATCAAGTTCTCCATCTACTCTCTAAGAAACAAATTTTCATCAAACCATCTAAATGTTCATTTGGTGCCTCAGGAGTGGAATATTTGGGTCATATTGTTGGCAAGGATGGTGTCCGATTTGATCCTAAGAAAATTGAATCTATGAAATATTTTCATCGCCCTAAAACTCTTAAGATCTTGCGTGGTTTTCTGGGTTTAACGAGATATGATAAGAAGATTGTTCATAATTATAGAAATATTGCAGCTCCTCTCACTTCCCTCCTTAAAAAGAATGCTTTCACTTGGACTTCAACTCCAGATCATGCCTTCCAAGACTTAAAATATGCTATGTGCTCGACCCCTGTCCTAGCACTCCCATAATTCGCAAAGACATTTGTATTGGTATGTGATTCTTCTGGGAAAGGAATTGGACCCGTCCTCATGCAAGAGGGCAGGCCCTTGGACTTCACTAGTAAACAAATTTCACAATGACGATTAGGCCAATCTGTTTATGAAAAGGAAAGGTTATATATTCTGCATCTTGTGGATCTCTAGCATCCTTATTTATTGGGTCAACAATTTCGTATCAAAACAGATCATTAGAGATTCATGTATTTCCTGGAACAACAACTTTCATCTTTGGCATAGAAAAAATGGGTGACCAAGATATTTGGCTATGATTATGACATCATTTACAAGAAGGGCCAGGAAAATGTAGTGGTCGATGTTCTTTCCCAGAAATATAAAGAAGACGGGTCCCTTTTCTCCCTCTCCTCTACTATACTAGATTGGATCCAAGTTTTTCATCAGGAATGGTTGCAAGACCCCAAAATTTCTAGCCTTCTCCACCAATTGCAACACAACTCTTTAGTTTCTCCAGGGTAATCTTGGAATAATGAAGAGCTTCACTACAAAGGCCATTTGTATTTATGCAAGAAATCCCAACTCAAATCCACATTTCTTTCTGAACTTCACGACTCACCCACAACTGGGAATTCAAGATTTACCAAAACCTATGAACATGTCAAACGTTCTTTTTTATGGGAGGGTATGAACCAAGAAATCCACACATTTCTGGTTGAATTTGAGGACTGTCAATACAACAAGGGAGAAACTGTGAAAGCTCCTAGCACAATCCAACCGCTTTTGATTCCCCCTGCTGTTTGGTGAGATATTTCTATGGACTTCATTATTGGTTTACCTAAATCAAGAAATAAGTCAGTCATCATGGTGGTCATCGATCATCTCTCTAAATGTACTCATTTTTGTTCTCTTCAACACCCATTCATAGCTTCCACAGTGGCTCAAGTCTTCATGGATAATATCTTCAAGATTCATGGCATGCCTAATTTTATTGTCTCTGGAAGAGAACCCACTTTCACCAACAATTTTTGGAAATAATTGTTCAATCTATAGGGCACTTAATTGCATCTGAGCACTGCCTATCACCCCTAGACAGATGGCCAGACTGAATTTGTCAACAAGTGTTTGGAAACATATTTGATTTTTTTTGCATATGATCAGAAAAATAGGTGGGCTCAATGGTTACCGCTAGCTAGATGGTGGTACAAAACTTCTTACCATACAACTACTTGCATGACTCCTTTTGAATCAGTCTATGGCCAAAATCCTCCATCAATTCTCTCCTATACACCAGGGGTCTCAAAGGTTCAATAGGTTGACAAAAATATTACAGTACACGAGGCTATTCTTCATTCCCTCAAAGATAATTTGGTCATGGTTCAGAATTGCATGAAGTAATAAGCAAATCAAGTTCATTCTGAACGCCATTTGGTTGAAGGGGACTAGGTATTTCTTGGACTACAACCTTATAAGAACACTTCACTGAAGGATTAACACTATCATAAACTTGAGCCCAAATTTTATGGTCCTTATATAGTGCTCAATAATGTGGGATCGATGGCCTATCAGTTAGCTCCACCCAGTTAGTCAAAGATCCATCTTGTTTTTCATGTTTCCTTCTTAAATAAGGCGATTGGAACTAAGTGCCAAACTCAAATTGGTCTCCTTGAGTTGGATGAAGAAGGTTCCATGTGGTTACAACCACAATCATTCTTATCCCATAGACAGTGTCGGGTTCATCAGCGCACCATCCAAGAAGTGTTAGTCCAATGGAAGGATACCCCTCCAGAAGATGCCACATGGGAGTCGACCACCATTCTACAACAATTCCCTCATCTAAATCCTTGAGGACAAGGTTTTTCTTCAAGGGCGATGTCATGTTAGGGACCTAACCTCCCTAACCCCTTACATAGGTAGAATAATATAATTCCATGTAATAAAGGCCAATATTAATAAGTCCTATAAATAAGGAAGAATAACTCAAATGTCAAGAGACCTAATAAAATCTTATGCTTCTAGAAGGATCTTCCTCTAGATTGTTCTTTTGGATAGATATATTTAGTATAAATAGAATTAAAGGGTACGAGAAATCATTTTTTGGATATTATTGTAATAGAGCTATGCTCTGCTAGAGGTTTCCCCCTCAAAGAGGCAAGTGAACATTTCTATCAGTAATCAAAGTGCTCTTTCTGGTGTTATTCTAGTATTGTTCTGGTTATATCATTGTTTCTCTACCATTTATAGCTAAATATTTATGTTCTACATACTATTTTATATCTGGAATATTACATAAAGAGAGTTATCTTCTTATCATCATAACTCACATCCTGAGGAAACCAAATCATCTAGAAAGAAACCTTTGATGTTAACTAAACCACCTGAAAAGGATCCAAGGGATATCGACAATGTTGTAAAATTAGTTAATAAATTATCAAACAAAGTTGTGGATCTCAAGAAGAATGTTGGTGAAGGTTCATCAAAACCTCATACATATTTTCTTGTTCCTTAAGAAACAAGATAATCCTCCAAGGCCACCAGAACCCTCTCATATGGCCTTAAACTTAGACAACCTCAAAAATGATAATTTCTACTCTTACCATCAACAAAACCACCTGCAGCAAACTTTCCCTCAATGGTTCAACTCAATGTCCCTGGTGATCAATCAGTTATTGTATCAACAGGGTCTAGATGATGAATACCCTGCAAAATCCCAAAATGATACTATTGAAGAAGCTCCCTCTAAATCTGCTATGCCTTTTTGGGACTAGTGTCCAGACTTAGATGATAAGAAGATAGGGGAAATATTTGTAGAAGATACACAAGTAATCAAGGTTGTTTTCGAAAATAATTATAATATATGCAACAAATGTCCAGTCCATAACACCCCTTCTTCCAAAGATGAAAATATTCCCCTCATGAAAATTGCTCCTCCCCCTGCTACCCCAAATCCAATTGATTCAAATCAAGGTAAAATCAATGGAAAATCAAGAAAATTTTCCCCATCCAACAAAAATAAACCAAGTACATCTAACTCAGTTGGGAACAACACTAAACGCGAACTATCAACAAACAACAACAAAACATGTGAGCCAAAATTGATCCAAACAATGAAAAACCTAAACACACATGCCCAATATTATAATGTGATAGAATACATGAAGAAAATGAAAGAGAACATTTCAATGTTTGATATATTCTCACTACTATAGTAGCGTGAACTCCTACATGATTCTTACAATTCTGATTATTCTCAGAAAAATATTTTGTGACTACAGGAAGTACACAAGGTAGAAATAACAACAACTGTAAAACAAGAATAGTCGTGTACTCAAATTCATAGGTCCCACATTGTATTCTCTGTAACACCCCTATTTCCCCTAGTTTGTAAATATAACTATAACTGGACAAGAGACTATGAAGGACTAAATATGTGTGACTGTTTGATTTGATGAACCTTTGTATAAAAGGGTTAATGTATGAATTTTCTGTTATTATTAGAAATTGGATATGTGTTCTACAACTGATGAAAGGGCGGAGTTTGCCAAGATATACCATGGATTCTATGATATATATGGTGAGGTAAACTAGGAACGGTTGAGATGACCCTAACCAAACTAGTACCTACTATGTGTAATTTCTCAACACTCTTGTGAACCAAAAATGAGTTACCAGTCAGGATGGTAGTTAGAAGGCCATCCTCAAGAGTTAATGAGGAGATGGGGCAGGGTACCCATCTATAAGGCTTCGAGGAATGACCAAGAATTGGGTATTTGGACCCACACAACCTTGTTGAGGAAGGAAATAAAGGAGGTAATTCAGGGGACAGAGAGACATCTGCAAGGAACCAGAGTAGAGAAAACAATCTCCATAAGAGAAGAGAGCATGTTTTTCAACTATGGAGTTGAGAGAAAATCTTAGAAGAAATCTTGTTTTGGATTTAAGAAGACATGGGAAAGGTTTAACTACAAGCTAATAAACGAGGCTAACAAGTGACTGAGGAAGTGATCATGTAGACTTCCTTTCTTGGAGTAGAAAAAACCAGTTTCCAATTTCATGTTGGAGGAGGACAGTAACCTTCGTTCATGATTGTCGTGGAGAAAGGAGAAATAATCTCTCTCAGAGCATCATGGTCTAGATTAGGGGTGGCCAGTGGGAAATCTGTCAGGAGCAGTTGTGCCTATGGTTGGGAGGAAATATGCACCAATTTCAACAGTTGTTTGACATTTTCTAGTTCTGATAAGTATTTTCATACTCTGTGTAATATATTGGATGCGATGATTGAATGTCTGTGTTTATGGTTAAGTCTTGTAGTATTTGAACAATTATTAGAAATGTTCAGTTTCTTCTGTAAAATGAAATATTTACATGGTCTTTGATTTACCTCAGTTTAGTTGTTAGAGAGTTATGAGATGTGAATCCGCAGGATATTTGGGGTAGGATTGAATAAAATGTCTAAGTCCTTTCGACCCTTTGAGTTTACTTTAGTGGGAATGTCAAGTTCAACTCTGTGGGAGAAGGGCGTTTCCTTCAGACTATCCACCCATGTGACCAAGGGCTCATATCGATGGCCTTAATCAAGTCTCTACTAAGAGATGATTGTAGCTCATAATCCAAATATGATCCCATATGACCCAGGGTTAGAAACCCCTCACTAAGCCCGAAAGGACTAAAGCTACTTTAGATTCGGGACTTCGGGACTTATGACTCCATAATCCTTGAAAACAACTGAAGGTCAGAGTCATGAATTGATGAGGACCATAGATATGGGAATCCAGTGGAGATCTATCTCATCCACTATATCAAACTTAGTAAGGGGTAGCGTTAAGTACTTCACGGAAATCCCACTTCGGGAGAATAGGGGTGGTCTAGCTCCAAAACTCTTGAATGTCTGAGTCACGAAGTTAATCTGGACCATTGAGAATATAAGGGCGTGTTTCCATAGATAAAAGAGTATCTGAAAGTTTGGGTATTCAACACTATAGGGACGTGCAATCTTCCCTAGAGCTCTGCAAGCTGGAGTAAATCCTGGAATACTAGGTATAGATGGCGATAGATCGGGCATGGTTCGTATATTTAGAGCTCCAGAGAGGAAGATGGAAGATACACGTCAAACTCTCAAATGTAAAAATTCCTAAGTGATGTGGACCTTCGATCCTTGGATCCTTTGGGATCCCAATCAATCGTCGATCTAAGAATTCTATTGGGAACCCCTCTTAACTTCCCAACCAACCAGGAAGGCGTCATGGAGTGAAATGTGGCCCTCTCTTGTCCCCTGTCAAATGTTGTCCATTGGACTAGAGCCGTTGGATGAGAGGCTACATGGAAAGAGATCCTATAGTCTCAAGACATTGTACTCTGAAGGAAATTGGCCAAGAAAACTCTCGAAATCACGAACGACGAATTGAATCTCATCTGTTGATAGGTAGATGAAAAATAACTCTATATCCGAGAGTCTAAAGGCTTCGATCTTCAAGGGATTCACGATTGGAGGATTTGGTAAGCTTTGAGGCCCAAATTTTTAAAGTAATGAGAGTTTTGGATCTATAGATCTACGTGGAAAGACCTCGATAGTGATATTTGAAGGAAGATAGAAGGTCATATGTTTGGGGCTGATGTGGCACACAGACACCATATAGGGTGACGTGGACCTACAAATAAGGTGCCATGTGTCACCGAGATATGGATGATTTAGAAACCCATTATGGCAATTAGAGAATGACACATGTCACACCCTAATGAGGACGTGTGCCAACCCTGTCCCTTTCCACATGTTAACCTCTGGTTTGTGCCCACCTGGCCAACGTGGTTGGTAATGCAACTGGGACTCTGGGAGTTCAGGACTTCGGGAGTTAGAAATATTTGAGGTGTAGTATAGTGGGGAGATGTTCAATGTCGATTGTCGATCACCAAACGTTCAACCTCATCGTCGATCGTCGAACATCGAACGTTCTATTGGAAAATATCTAACATATAGTTAACAGACATTGAATGCTTGTCATTGATGGAAACAGTGAAGATGACATGAGAACAACAAGTTTGTAATGGACAGGAAAACAGAAGATAAGTACAGAGAGGTGAATGATCGAAAGCAGTAACATACAATGAATTCTTGTCATTGATGGCAACAGTGAAGATGACATGAGAACAACAAGTTTTTAATTGACATGAAAATAGAAGACAAGTACAGAGAGGTGAATGATCGAAAGCAGTGAAATATCGAAGGCAGCGAAAGTCTGTGAAGAAGAATCTCTTATCGTTGAAGAGGGAGACAGATCTCAGTTGTCAGATCTGAGTGTAGGGTCCAACCACCATTGGATCAAAGAGAACCTGCATGGTCTTTAAACTGCAAGGAGAAGTGGGTGTAATCACAATATGCGAAATCACGATTGAATCTGGACCGTCAGATCAAGAAATAATTTGGACTGTTGATCAAACTCCACATCAGAGTTTCATGAATCGCGACATAGAGAGGCAAAGAACACAATGCAACAGGAATGTCGATTTCACGATATGCGATATCGCGATTCAATCGCAGTCGTCAAGTCAATATCAGACCTGGACCGTTGATCAAACTCCACATCAGAGTTTCATGAATCGCGACATAGAGAGGCGAAGAACACAATGCAACAAGAATGTCGATTTCGCAATATGCGATATCGCGATTCAATCGCAGCCGTCAAGACAAGATCCGATATGGACCGCTGATCTAATCCCTTATCGGAGTTTCATGAATCGCGATATGGAGAGGCAGAAGAAACTATGCAACATTTATGAATTTGCGATAGGCGAAATCGCGATGTAACAACGACCATCAGATCAAGAAGTGATATGGACCATTGATTCGAATTCTTTACTGAATGTCGAGAATCGGGAATTCAAGTTGATGAAAACACCGATCGTCCAGAGTGTCGAAATCGCGATGAGTAATATCTCGACTTAACATGAACCGTCAGATCTAGATATAATCTGGATCGTTGATCTGATTTCATTATGGAATTTCGCAGATCGGGATTTGGAGGTGACAGGAACATTGAACATAAGGAATTACGAATTCATGATATGCGAAATCGCGAAAGTGCCTTTCGCATAAAGCCTTCGTCACAGCCCTTGGTCACGGGGAGAGAAGGGGTCATTCCAGATAAGCTCCATTTCGGAGTTTCGGAGATCACGACATGCAGTGTCGAGACACTTGGGCACAGGAATGCCAAAATGCCGAAATCCATTTTAAAAAGGCAAGAATAATAAAGGTCATCCAATGGTGTGGATAAAACTTGAATGTAATCGGAGGGTTATTGTTCTTTCTCACAGATTAACTTTTCAGTTACAAATCCATTAGTGAAACGGACTCATGATTGCAAATTAGTTGTCGATCAGTTGGCGTTTCGGTTGGTTGGACAATTGTCGTCATTTTGCCCAAGGAGTTGGGAAGTTGAAACATTGTGCTCGTGTGTATAAAAGAAGATGAAACAAATTGTGTCCAGCTGACTTTTCTGGACAGGAAAGGAATGAAACAGTAAGAAAGAATACAGAAGAGGATGCATGGTAGAAAAGGAAGCATATGTGCAGAGTGAAATGGAACGCATAGCAGAATAGCAGAGCAAGAGAAAATGCAGAGAAGAATAACATAATGAGTTGAAGAAGAGTAGAATGAGAGTACGAGTTGATGCAGAGCAGACTTGTTGACCAGACAGAGGAAGAGAAGATTTGCAGAATAGTTTTTGGAAGATCAGACTTACAGAACAGAGAAAGGAAGGTAAGAATTGATTTATCTGGGTAATTGTTTGTTTATTCATTATTTGATATTCTAGGGAGGTTGGGAGGTGCTCGGGAGGACTGTTGTCCTCAGTGGTTCAAGTGGGAACTTGAACACAGGAAGTTGTAGCTTCCATCTGGTTGTAGCCAGAGAAACCAGGGTGGTAGGGAGGTGCAAGGGAGAACTAGTGTTCTCTGTTATGCAGGTTGGAGCCTGTGTAACTGGAAGTTGGTGCTTCCATCCAGTTGGTGCTGGAACATTTAAGAAGTTGGTGCTTCCATCCAGTTGGTGTTGGAATATTCAGGGAGTTGGTGCTTCCTTCTAGTGGGTTCTAGAGAAACCAGAGAGTTGGTGCTCTCAAACAAGTTGCAGCTTGTAA
>JZKD02S1844433.1:5836-16939 GCA_000966675.3 Picea glauca
CATTTGCTTCCTGATTTCTCTCCTGTTGTCCATCTCTTTGTTTCTTTGGAGCTTTGCAGTCTTTCTTCAGATGTCCTTTCTTCCCACAATTCCAACACTCTATCTTTCCAAGTATAGATTTGGATCTGCCCTTCCTAGAATTCCCATGGTTCCTGAAATCCCTTCCTCTATCCTTTTGTCTTCCCCTGTTCTCCATGTTCAACACATTTCTTGATGTCTCACCTGTGCTTTTCCGTCGCATTTCCTCACTAAGGATAACACCAACAACATCATCAAATTTTAAAGTATTTGAACCAGAGAAAAGTTACTTACAGCCATGACCAAGCCATTCCATCTTTCTGGCAATGAACACAAGATTATAAGAGCCTTGACCTCATCATCAAAGTCCACTTTTACAGAACTTAGTTGATTAGTAACCGTATTAAAATCATTTAAATGATCTGCCATAGACCCACCTTCTGACATCTTCATATTAAATAATCTCTTCATTAGAAATACCTTATTGGACGCCAAGGGGTTTTCATACAATTTGGCCAATGCGTCCATCAAACCCTTTGTTGTATTTTCTTTGGAAATATTGAAATCCACCGACGTTGCCAGGCTCAACCGTATCGTTCCTAGATCCTTTCTGTCAAGAATCTCCCATTCTTCGTCCTTTGTAGCCCTCAACTTCTTTGCTATTCCGTGCAAAGGTATGAATAGATCCTCTTGATGTAAATAGTCTTCCATTTGCATCTTCCATAACTAGTAGTTTTGGCCGTTAAATTTCTCGACCCTAAACTTTCCATTTTCCGACATTGCTCCCACTCGAACCAAGAACCATCTTTTCCTGCGAGTTACCTTTCGCTTTGATACCAGTTGTTAGAAAAACAACATTGTGGAGCAATAAAATAAAACAAATGCGAAAACAAAACACAAAAGATACACAATACAATAGAGACACAGATTTACATGGTTCACCCAGTGTGGGCTACGTCCACCATAGAAATTGTCAGGTCCTTCCTTTATTATTATCCAACATATGAAGGGATACAACCTACAACAAACCTGCTGTAACTTCCTCTTCTTTCTCTCACAGTCTCCTATCTCAGAATACAATATTCGCCATCAACCATAGCCGCAATACATTTCCCTCATAAAAGAGGGTTGCCTTCTAGGGCAAAAAACCCTAACATAATCTCTATTGTTAGATCTACGACCTTATAATGAACGGTTCAGATTTACAATGAAATTACAATATACATTTACAAGGCAATTTTTCCTTTGGGGGCTTCCCCCCGAACCCCTGATGGGGGCCCGCTTGCCCCCATACCCCCTATCCAGGGGGGATAGCCCCCCCGGACCCCGCAGAGGGGGTACCCCCCCTCTGCACTCCCCCGCATGGAAGAGTGTACATACTTCTGGGGTGTAAATACTTCATGGGGTATAAACACAACTAAAAGTAAAAGACCTATGAATCAGAAAGATAATCAGGCTCCACAACCAACAAATGCAATAGGATTTACTTCATGGTCATCAACATGTTTTTGCAATAAGACACCTGCAATAGTGTCTTGAGAAGCGAAAGAGAATATCATGAAATCTTGTAAATAATCAGAACTAATCAGAACTAGGGCTTGGGAGATGGAATTTTTAATATCTTCAAAAGATTGAAGGGCTTTGTCATCCCACCTAAATGTTATGTACTTTTTAAGTAAGGCACTCATGGGTTTTATTCTTTCGGCAAAATTTGGGACAAATCTTTGAATAAAGTTTATTTTCCCAAAGAATGATTACAAGGATTTTTTGTTAACAGGGGGCGTACATCTTTGATAGATTGGATTCTCTTTGGGTCTACAGAAATTCCGCCCTTTGAAACTATGTGTCCCAAGAGTTTTCCCTTATCTACCCCGAAAATAGACTTTTTAGGGTTCAAGGAAATACCATATTTCCTACACCTTTCAAAAACAATTATGAGGCGTGAGACGTGGTCTTTTCTCTCTTTTGTCACAACTGTCAGATCATCTTGGTAAATTTCTATAATTTTTTGAATAAGATCCCTAAAAGTAAAGTCCATTTCTCTTTGAAAGGTTGAACCTGCATTCATAAGGCCAAATGGCATTCTTAAATACATGAACGCTCCCCATGGTGTGGTAAATGTTTTTTTGAGTTGATCTTCTCTTTTGAGTAACACTTGATTGTATCCATAAAATCCATCCAACATGGACATCATGCTTGCCCCGGTAACTTTGTAGTAAGTGTTCCATATTTGGGAGAGGGTAATTGTCTTTCAAACATAGCTGGTTAAGATTTCAGAAATCAACACATAGGAGAATGTCACCACTCTTCTTTTAGACAACTACCAAATTAGACGTCCATGAAGAATATCTAATGGGGGATATGATACCAACATCTACCATCTTTTGAAGTTCCTTTTGTATTTGGTTCACCAACTTAGGGTTAATATGCCTTAGTTTTTGTCAGAAAGGTTTGGCTCCCTCTGTCAGAGGTATAGCATGCTGGATGACATCACCCCTATAAGCCCTTAAGTCATCATAAGTCCAAGCAAAAGTATCCTTAAATTGTCTAATGAGGTCAAGTATCTCGTTTCTCTCTTTTTCTGTGGTACCTTCCCCTATTTTTACCATCCTTGGATCTATCTCGGTGACAATGTTGAATTCTAAGACTTTATTTGTTTGTTGTTTGTGATTTTTTCCTTTGTAAACATCGTGTTTATAAAAGAGTTGTTATAAATGAATGCACCCTTTTGGCAGAGTGTTATTTTGCAAGTTTACTACGTCAAGGTCCATGGAATTGGCCATAAAGTTTACTTATGAGTTGGTGAATTCTCTACTATTTTCCATAAATCTAAGGATTTGATTATCATCTTCAAAGACTTGCCAATGTTCTGAGTTATCAGGGATCAATAGTCTAAACATGACCTCCATTTTGCGCAATTTTTGGAGGGGACCCTCACAAGGCTGCAAAGTAGATTCTGAGATAGCCAAAGCATTTGCTACATAATTTTCCTTTCTGTGGACTGCTTCGATCGATACTACTTCAAAGGCTTTTGCAATAGACCTTACAAAGTCTCGGTACTTTTTTAGTCTCTCATTCTTTGTGGCAAAGTTCAACAAAACTTGTGATACTATTGGGTCTGAATCTCCTATAACCCTCAAGTGTGTTATACCCTGTCAATAGCCAGGTTAAGAACTATAATCCAAGCCTTGTATTCAACAAGGTTGTTCATGCAATGATATTCAAGTCTATAGGAGTAGTAGAAAGTTTCCTCAGAAGGGGCAGTTAGGACAATGCATGCCCCTGACCCAGAACTGGAATGAGCACCATCAAATTCTAAGGTCCATATTCCTTCTGGTGTTTTTCCAAGCTCATCCCCAAAGTTTCCTCCTTGGACGAACCAACTTTCTACCTCATTATTCACACAGAGGAGTTGATCATTGGGTTCTTTGGAAGCCTCAATGAGGCATCCTGTGATGGGTTCTTTGTGAAGGGTAAAAACTCCTCCTTCAGGATGGGGTATAATAGATTTGGATCCTTGGTCTTGGAAACTCCAGGCTAGTTTTTCTACCAAATCTTTGCAGAGTAAAATTCCCCAATTACTTAATGTGTCTATCACTATTACATCGATATTGAAAGGGACATCATGGCAAGCATGGAAGGCAACACCCAGGTCTTTGATAATACCTTTTGTAAATCCATCTTGTGTATTTGGTTGTGATATATTGGGACCTAGTTGGTGCATAACCCTTTCATTCATAATGTTTCTAGGAGCAACTCGGTCAAAAACACAATTATGGAGGAGGAAATCGTTGGTCTAGAGGGTAACATAAAAAGGTGTGGGTTCACCGTATTTTGTTACCATGCTTCCAACATGAAAGATAATGGGAGATTCTTCTTCAAAGTCATCTCCCCTAGTGATTTGTGAAGGTAAGTATCCAATATCTTCAACCTCAATATCTTCAAAGGTATCTTGGGGAGGATTCAAATCGTCAAGGGGCTCATGTTTTTGTGAAAATAAGGAGGCATCTTCCATGTTTGAAAAACTTGTACCCCATTTTCTAGGGAAATTATTTAGTTCAATGTGGTTTTTTACCTCTAGAACCTATGGAAGGTCATGTTCTTCCATGCTTTCCTCATTGAAACCTAATATCTCATCTTGGTTGTTCAAAAGATTGACCTGAGAAATGGAATTGTTCAACCTAAGATTTTCTTCAACCCGACAAGCAACATCTTGTGCTTCCTTGAGGTTTGTAGGGAAATGGTTCCTGAGGATAAACTCAAATTCTCCTTCGAAGGAATTTAAATAATGATTAAGGATAGATTTCTCTGGTTGAAAGTTTGGCTCAATTCGACTGAGCAAGGAGTTGAACCTATCATTGAACTCTCTAACATCTTCGTTATCGTGTTTTCGAATTTCGAGGTATCGGGCGTAAAGGGAAGCCATACTTTCAACCATACCCCATCTTTTTAGGAAAACTCGTTCTAAATTTTCACAATTTTTGATACTTTTGCTAGGGAATGTTGTGCTCCATTTTCTAGCATCCCCAGTGAGTGAAGAAAAAAAAAAGTCTCATAAAAGTGTCAGGATGTTCACTCCCTAACAAATGGAACTCGCAGTTCTCACATAACTTAGTCGAATGTGTGTTGCCAATGGCCCCGATTTCTCCTGCAAATGATGGTATCCAAGAATCTGCATCTTTCAGGAGATCATGTAATCCTCCTTGGATACTTGCCAAGTCTAGAGGGTCAAAAAGCTCTTCGTGGGCCCATTTAGGAGGGGCCATGGGGACAACATGAATTAGAGGATAATAAGGTGTATACTGACGTCTGCTACGGGTCGTCATCATTGGAGTCGCCAAAATTTTTCTTGAAATTATCAAAGGAATGAGGGGATCACCCTTAGTGGAGTCATCGGGTAAGCTTCGTAAGATAAAGGATTTGAGGGAAAGGCTTACCGAAAAAAGTGTTGTTTGAGGAATATTGACTCAGTGTTCCCCGACAATGACGCCAAAATGTTATCACACAATCTGTACTTTTCCAAAGCCCAAGGCAAGTGGATGCAAGATTGGTGTAACAGGGAGTGACCTATCACTGTCACCTTAATAAGAAACCCCTTTCTATTTAGGAGTATGTGACAGTACCCCTGGGGAGACGTCCCTAGTGACCTAAGGGTTTGAGAAGGCTAAGGTAAAAGGTACAAGAAAGTCCCTCCCTCTCACAGGTCACTCAAGTTAAAGATTCTTTGTGTCTTATAGAGATGAAGCAAAAAGGTAAATAAGGTGTACCTGCCTAGAACAAGACAACAAATAGAAAAAAAGTGGCAACTTCCACGTACCAAAAGATGTTAGTGCTTCATAAGACCATGAACCTTTAAAAAATAAGTAAGCTAATATAAAACTGCAACAATGTAATTATTTACAACAACAATGAATGTTTTGTAACAACCACAATAATTATGCCTTAAAAATGATTGAAAAGGACAAGAAGATATAGCTCTAAGTTGACAGAATGATAACAACTTGTCAGAAGCAAAATTGGCAATGTCTAATCATCTTTTAATGTCACTTTTTAAGATAAATTTTTTGTTGTTAGATGTTGTAGCAATATTTTGCAACAACAACAAGTTAGTCAATGGATTAGTCTAGTCTAAGATTAGTAGGAGTTAGTAAATGTTTCAAGGAAGATAGTTTCAGAGTGTTTTGATCAATCAATCACTATAGTAAGTAGACTAGTTCCTTACGGGACAATGGAGTCTATAAGTGACGGCTTTATCTTGGAAGAAATGACACAATGATTGTAGTTTCCTAAGGAGAAGAGATGGATGGAAGAGGTGTTGGCTCTTCAAGGCCTCAAACATCCAAACCTTAAAGATGAATTTGCTAGAGTGTAAACAATTTTAGGCTCTAGAAAACCTTCCTCCCTTAGACTATTACAATATATTAGAAGCAACAATTGACTAGGTAATAACCGCTAAAGTGCTAATATTTTAGGGCTCTAGAGGTTCACCTAGGTCAAGGTCTCCTTAGCAAAGTCTAGCAAATGAAGAGTAAAGGAGTAGCAAGTTAAGTCCTTTACTTCTAGGGTTTGTCAAGCAAGCAATTTCATAATCTTTAACATGAATAAGTAAATTTACCATAAAACATTCAAATAAAATGAAGAATTGCAAATTTACTTACTTCACCAAGAATAATCAAGCCATAAAACCCTATAATGCCAAGTAACTTCACCAAGAAATGATCCAAGTTGCAAAATTTAGCCTCCAAGAGAAAGTGTGCCTAGAATTTCAGCCAATAACCCTCAAAAAGGGCGCAAATTTCAGACCACACTACTTGTGTGATTAGTGATGATGAAAAAATGAGAGTCTTTTCTCTCTATTTATACAGTTTCAATGACCTTTAATTAAAATTAGGTCATAAAAAGGTCGACATGGCAAAATTACATCAAAAATCCAATTTTTACACAAATGAAATTAATTAAACCCTAATATCATCTCCAAGGGTGATGTCATGCCGTTCTAGGGTGTCGTTAGGCCCCTAGGGTGGAACGTTAGGCCTCAAATGCAAAACGTTTGGCCTCCAAAGGCCCTGAATGTTGCCACACGTGCCAACTAGCACACAACTGCCCTCATAAATGCAAACCCCAACTGAATGACATCTAGGGTCAAAATGATGACTTCATGGGCTCTCAAGGGTCAACATCCAGGTGGAAAGGCAAGACCCCCCTAGGTCTAGTTCTGCCAGAGTGTCTCAGGGGAAACGTCCTTCTTTATTCCTAGTGCAAGCCTCTGGTTTCTCTCTGCCCCTGGTTGGGATCACAACATCCATCTGCGGGCTTTCAACCCCATGGAGGTCTGATCTAATCATTCCCCCATATGTACATGTCCACTGGGAAAGGTCCTGTAGCAATAAAAAGTACGGCCTCTAGGGGTTCATAAGTCACTTGGATCATAGCAATGTCAATCACATCTAATAATCAAATTACCCAAACATGTGCATCAAACCCCCCTTTACCCAGACAAATGCTCAAATACGTTATGCAATTTAACAAGTCAGGTTTGGAGAAGGTATCGGGATGTCCTATTGGGATAATCCTCCTTAAGTTTGGGGTGTTTCCCAAGTGAGATCCAATCTAGGTCATGTAAGTGTGTGTGAGGTGACATGGGGAAGTGTTTGGGCATAGGGTGCAGTGATAACAGGGAAATGTAGGTCTTACTTGTGGGTGCCTTTATAGAGGGCGAGCTGCACCTTGTCATAGATATCATTCTTTCCTAGCCCATTCAATGTCTTTTATTCTTAGTCTTATTTCTTTTGGTCTTTTTCCTTCATGCTTCAAGGGAAGAGTTAGGGGACACTATATTGGCTTGGTGACCAGAGGTGACATCGTTAGCCACAAATATTTCACGGAGATGAGAAGGTTGGCTCGTGATGAGATCCCCTTTCTCTTGGCTATGCCACCAAGAGCCACTACCCTGTTTTGGTGACCAGATAGATGGTAGTGTCATACAACTACATGCCCATGGTCCCAATAGGCCGACTCATGATGATACCTCCCATCCACCAACTAATGCCTTGAGTGTTTATTATCTTACAGGTTTCATTTTCTTACTGAGAAGCCTTTTACTGCTTTCTCGGGAATCCCTGGGCGAAGCATCTCAAAGGTTTTATTTTGGCTTTTAAATCTTGCCAACTACTTTTAGCCTCTGGGCCTTTAGCCCCTTCTTCCCACAAGGCAAGGTACAACCCTTCCTAGTGTGGCAAACCTAATGTCGAACAAAGGTAGGGGAAAATGAGAGGAGTAAGGATGGAAAGTGGTAAGTATGGAGGGAATGGACGATGACATTTCATAGACCCACCCAATGGAAACCCATCCTAAAGGGAGATCAACTTACTAGGGAATCATGTCACCCTCCCAGGTATGAGCAAGTTAAAGAGCACAATTTTCAAGCAAATGTTATGGAATGAAGGAGAATTCAGTGCAACATATTCAAGCTCTTCAATAATTAGAGTGACACATACCATGATACCCAAACTCATTACCTCATGGAGCAAGACTTAGTCCAACTTCAAGACCAGGCTGGTGGGATGGATATTGTTGTTGTTGATAGATAGGTTGCATTGAATAAAAGAGGGGCCCTCTGGGGCCATGCTCAAGTCATTCAGATCTCAACACTCTATGTCTTGGACCTGTGGGCCTCAAGACATGATCTCCTTAGTTATCCCTAGGATTGGGGATAGCAATACCTTCTCCCAATATTATGAATGACAACCCTAAAGTTGATGAATTCACTTGTGAGAAATGAAATGTGAGTAATTCTTGCATGATACAAGTATGGACATAGTATAAGATATCCCACAAGGCAAATGTTGCATGACAATATAATGATATTGTTCTTATCTAACTTAATGGAAATATACTTTCAGCTCCCAAAGTATGCTAAGTCTTATGACATGGATGGGAAAAGGGTTGGTCTGTTGCCATTCAAAATCTACATCGCAACACCATATATTTTAATGATATTGTTGTCATATCCAATGGGAACTCACATTGCTTAGTGCACTCTCTTTCTACAAATACTAATCATTTTATTATCCTTCATATAACTAATATTGTTATAAAGTTTTCAATAAATTTGTTGCCCCTAGTGAGGAAAGGGAAGTTGTATTCTTGTTCAAAATAAGGCACTTTATTGTGATGGTTAGTTTATATTGTTTTTTCTTTGTCATTTTACACATACATGGTATTCTAAATGTAAGGGAATTATTCATCATTAGCCTTCATCGATCGTATGGCATGGTTGTTTACTTTGATTTTTTTTTCACATTTGTATGGACAATGGAGAGAGATGACTTGAAGGGCATGGGCATCTATAAAAAATCACTATAAATACTAAATTTTCCAACAAATGTCAGCACTAACATTGTACGTAGTGGTATTGTTTTTTATAAAGACTCATTACTCGTATCGATGTTGATTGCAAAGTTATTTCATTTGAATTTGTTTAGGGATCATATGTTGCTTCTGTTTTGAGCATTGAGATGGGAAGATTTGATCTTTCGTTGGTCCAATGGTAGAGAGGGTGGTTGAAGTCTCATGAATGGTTTTTCCAGTTATGCTTTGTTTAAATTTTATAACTTTGGTGTGTGGAAATAATTTGCATCCCCAATTTGTCCAAAATTATTTCCCACATGCATTGCATTGTTTTCCCTTCAAGGTTGTGTTACACCTCATATGGCATGAGGTTTCACTTGTGATTTTTATCACAGTGGATGGGTTTGCAACATGGTACATATGGAATTTTTATGGATTGGGGGTGTACACCTTCATATTATTTCATTGGATGTTGTCTTGGTGGAGGAGACTTATTTTCTCCTTGGTTGATTGTCATGGCCATGGCTCATATATTGGTTTTCTTCATGTTGCATGCCTTTCATTGATGGATCATCCTATTGGTATCTATAAAGTGATACACCTTTGTTCATGCATGACGACACTAGCCCCTTAAGGGGTTATTTAATGGTGATGCAAGATGGTGGCATGGCATTGTATTGCTCTTGGAGCATCATAGTGATACATGTTGAATTTTTTGATTCTCATATATGATAGTTATTGTTTTATAATTTCAATGCAAAATTTTCCTTTCATGCCACAATTATCATAGAATAACTGTACACTGAAAATCTCAACTATTACAATGCAGTAGAAATAAAAAGATCTAGAAATATTAACCATGCACATTAGACACAAGAACACAACAATTTATCCTGGGAAACCCAACCTTGGGAGAAAACCCAACAACCTTTCTTATAGAAGAATCAGTTCAAGAATTTACAAGTTTATCAACATCAAAATGGACCAAGAGATATCAATGAGTCACCTCCCAAGCCTAGCGCAACTCCCAAGAGGTAGCACACAAGATAAAATACCAAGAACTTCAAGTTGCAGTGAATTTTACCCTAGATAAGACCTCCTTGAAACTTGTGCCTTCTTTCTTGAGTGAGAGATGAGTCTGTCAAATGAAATGAACATTTATGTATATTTGTCAAGTCACATGTCTTTTTCATGTGGGGCCAACTTCTCTTCCCGAGTCTTCAATTTTACTTTATTGTTTTATGTCTTTTACTTGTGGAGGCTGACTTCTCTTCTTAGGTCTTCAATTGCTTTATGGGGCTTCTTTAATGGTCATATGGGCATCGTCTTGTCTTCTTGACACTTCTTCTTTTCTAGAAAGGTTGTCCTTGAGCCTGGTTGATGTATTCTTCTCTCGCATGCACCTAGTTGATGTGTTCATTTCCCACATAGCACCTCGAGTCTCTGTCAGTCCTTGTCAAGTCACATGATCAAGGATAGAGATTACACCTGGGCCATTCTCCTTAGCCAAGTCATATGGCCATATGAGGAGAATGTATGCCTGATGCTAATACATGGAGAACATCAACGCCCTGGGTCATTATCCTTAGCCAAGTCATATGGCCATCTTAGGAGAATGTTTGCCCGATGCATATGTGCCTCGAGTCTTTGTCAATCCTTGTCAAGTCACATGATCAAGGATAAAGACTATGCCTAGGCCATTCTCCTTAGCCAAGTCACACGGCCAATCTGAGGAGAATGTCTGCCCGATGTTGCCCAAAACATCAACAATTATGCATGGTGATGTTATCTTATTGATTTGTCACTATGATAGGATGTTCCACATGGTTCCCTTTTCTGATGTCATTCTAGTCATCACATGACTAGGTTGTGGGACATGGTTTATATGTTGGGGTGGTATTGATTATCTAGCAATTGATTCCCTAGAACATAGGGTCCATTTTGCATGAGGATTGCACACTTCATGGTTGATTTCAATCGCTTGGAGAGCACCTAGCACATTGATCCCCTTTCACATTGTTCCAGTAGGTTTTTAATGTGTTTATTATGGTTGAGGGTTTCCTAGTGTGAGTTTCCTAGGACATTGGGGTGTATCTGACACACATTGCACATTATTATGGTTCATACTATGGTTTATAGGGAGTGCTCCTTTTGGCACACACATTGAGGTTGATTTAACCCCTCCAAGGGGTATTTTGACATTTTTTTTACCATTTGGAGGCTTGTTGTTGAAGC
>JZKD02S1844433.1:17938-52150 GCA_000966675.3 Picea glauca
TTGCCATAGTCTTAGCAATATTGTTTTAGGGAAGCCCCCCTTGTGTTGGAGGAGAGCTAGCCTAAAGTGAGGGGAAGAGTTGTTATGGTCACAGTGGGTGGCCCTCTTGAGTTCCTTTGGGATGCACTTTATGTTTTAGGACTTTACCACTTTGAGTGCAGGTTTAGGAGGTAACGAGTTGGATTAGCCAAGTGTGGTTCTTATGTATTTCTAGTGGCGTGGCCTTTTAATGCTTCTTGCTTAGCAAGATAATTTTTAGAGATAATCATTGGTGGTATTATTAATTTGAGGTGGCATGGTGTTTAAGAGTTTATCTTGCTAGGGTGAGGATATTATTTAAAGGCATGTGTGACTTCATGTTATGTTGTTGCACTACATGGTTTTTTATGGTCAAGATGTTTTTGGATTTAAAGTGTAAGTGCCCATTTTCTTGTTGTCGTGCATAAAACAAAATTGAAGTCAACTTTTTTCTTTTAAGATTGGAGCATATAGTCATTTTCTTTTCGATAATTATTGTTGTCTTGCATGGTTTTGTTATTTTTGTTATTGGACTCTATATTGGCATGGGTGTATTATGTCATGGCTTTTGAGGCAATATTTGTTCTTTTAAAATTCCTAGTATGAATATTATTGGGATCGTAAAAGACTGGCATCAGTGGCTCTTCCTTATTCATATTTCGATGCCCATAACATCAACAACAGTAAAAAAAGGCATTGATGCATAGAACAAGATGACTACATTATTGATTTAGAGCACAATCGTAATGGCAAATTCCTTGCCTTGACACTATCTACCTCCTCCATTGGCATTTCTAAGTCTTGTTTCCATATCCTGGCTCAATATAATAGTTGTTCTCTTTCTTGGTACTTTATGGAGTGGAAAACTAGAACTATGACCTTTTTTAAAGATTGATCTTAAATTCCACTAAGTAGGATCAAAATTGGAAATTACCCATTTTGTGGCTTAAACAATGTTTATGGAGTTAAAACTTAGACAAAATAGCATTGCAATTTTACCATCTTGTTTGTTGTTGAGATATTTCCAATAGTGTGTTGTGTTTCAAAAACAAAATTTGTATGAGAAGTTATTCCTCTAGCAAATTGGCAAATGCTTTGACCACAACAACACTAAGTGGAATCTACATCAACTCATCTTACTAATGTGCATGGAGCTAGCCATGCATGATATTTCAAGGAGTTTCTAAAGGATCCAAAACCCTAACCTTAATTGGAAGTTGTGGAATGCAAAAACCTAACGAATATCGAGAGGTGTTAAAACCTTGGCCACTAGGAGAGAAAGGGGTTGCATTCCTATTGTAGTGTTTTTTTTGTTACATAGATGAGTAGTTGAAAGAGATAGCATAACATAGAAAGTAGAGGAAGAAGGTGGCCTTGTAGTAACATGTATTACACCACAACATTTATTTGTTCAATAGTGAGTTATTATGTTTCTTTGTATTTTTGTATTGTAAATCTGAGAATAAAAAGAGAGAGTCACAATCCTTATTCATGGCTATAGGCTTTATCTTAAGAGTTTCTCCAAGGTAAATCTTGTATCCATGATGTGTTTGTCATTTGGTTTTACTTATGTAGATATGTTATTATTTGTAAGATTATTTTTATTGATGGGAGCAATATGCTTCTAATATTATATCCTAAACATAAATAATTAGTACACAATGGAGTATATTCTCACTAGATTTGCAATAACATATTAAAGATTTGTTGTGACAAATTGTCCATTGGAATATCCAAAGAAATTTACATATCATATTGGTATCAAAGCAATTTTCTTTGGGGTTTTGTGGAATAATTGCAATGTATGCTCATTAAAATTGGGAGCTCAAAAGTGGTGAGATAATTCACCCTACAAGTCTAAATATTAACACAAGGAAGGCGAGGAAGCAACTTCAAGCCTCAAGCATGGAAATTTGACATGGACATATACCAAAGAATGAATCAAAGGAAAACCTTTTAAGGATGGAAGAGAAAGCCTCTAATATTTCTAAGAATATGGTAGTATTGATGCCCACCCTAGAGAGAAAGTTCCAACTCGAATGAGGAATTTGGATCTCATGAAAAACCTAAAGACAAAAAAGAGCTTGAGAAAGAAAGGGAGATATCTAGCATCATAACTTCCTAACCTTTATTCAAAGTGGAAGCTAAAGTGGATATCATGACATGTGAAGGTTAATTTGATGTTTTTAAGTTGAGTTATTGATTGTGGCAAATATAATTTTATTTCAATGTCCATAAAGTAAGTGAAGAGAGCAAAAAAAAACATTTTCCCAACTAAATCTAGAAGTACATGATGCCTAGACTTACTTGGAACTCTATACATAGGAACTTACATTGGAAAATGGTCCACTAATAACTAAGTAGGAGGTATTCAAAGACCTCATTATGTCCTATTTATATCCTGTTCATTATGAGGAGGATCAAAGGATTCATTGGCACCATTATCAATGAAGACAAGGGAAAAGTGTATAAGACTACACTATCAAGTTTAGAAAACAAAACTTTCAATTGAGATTTTCTCTCAAGAAACAAAATGTACTCATCAAGTCTTTAGGTGCTCTACATACACATTTAGGGAGGACAATGATGTTTTTCAAGCCCAAGTTCATTGGGGAACCATTTGTGCATTCATTGTTCCTAGAGACAGACAAGAATAAGAGACATCCAAGTGGCTTAAAGAGAACATACCAACACGACTCTTGCAAAGAGGGAAATAAAAAGTGGAAAGGGAAGAAAAGAATATTGTTGTCACCATCGCAAGTGTAAGGATCCAAATAACCAATGTGAGCATTGTTAATAAAAGAAGATAGATGGACACACCAAAGACAAGTGTTGGAATATACATCTTGAGTTGAATCCAATGAGTCAAAACAAGGAGTGGTCGAAGAGAAAAAACATCTTAAGCATGGATTTATTGGATTAAAAATAAAGCAATTCAAATGCAGATGGAAATATTACTATAGTGAAGGGAGGTGAACATGAGAATCCTCCATCATAGCAAAGAAAAGGAGATGACTAAACACTTCCATGTCTATATCCAATTCAAGAAGAAAAAGGTAGATGCTCTATTTGAATTTGTTCCACAACCCAACCTCATAGAAGAGGATTTGACAAGTAAGCTTGGATTGGAAGTCCATGACCATACATATCCCTACCCATTGGGATGGGTACGTAAAGATGGGTACATTGTTGGCATCAATGTAGATTTCATGAATTTAGAAGTGGGGGTAGATGTGGTACCATTGGATGTATGTGATGCAGTGTTTGGAAGCACCTATATGTATACAAGGCATGTTATCTTCATGAGTAGAGCCAACCAATATTGCCTGATTAAGGATGTAAATTCCTTCATCATTAATACGTACAAAGGTAAATACAATATCTGTACAGTAAGTGCCAACCAAGTGAATAAATTGATTATCTGAACTAGGGAACTTGTATTACTCTTCTCGAGACATAATTGACATGAATATGAATTGGTAGAAGTGAAGGCATCTCTAGAGGGGTGCACAAAATAGTAGAAACACTAGTTGGATAAGATTCTACAAGTTTACATAGAAGTGTTTCAAGAGCCTAAAAGGATATCACCTAAGAGATAAGTTGAGCACAAAATACAATTATTTCCCGACTCTTCATTGCCAAACATAGGATTATAGAAGCAGTCAATACTATAAGAGGATGAAGTGAAGAAGTAGTTGCAAAAATGGTTGGATAAAGAACCCATAAGACTAAGTACTCCATCTTATGGGTCATCCATTATGATAATACCCACGAATGATGAAACTTAGATAATGTATATTGACTATAGATCTCTTAAGGAGATTACCCTCAAGAATCAATACTTGTTTCCCAGGATTGATGACTTATTGGACTAGCTTCAACATGGAAAATTCTTCATCAAACTAAATCTCAAATTGGGATACCGTCAACTATGAGTTAAAGAATAAGAATTCTAGAAGATCACCTTCAATACAATCCTAGGTCTATATGAATGATTGGTAATCACACATTTTGGTTTATTTAATTCATAGGATACATTTATGAATTTGATGAATGATGTATTGCATCCCTACCTAGATTCATTTGTAATAGTGTACTTGGGAGAAAAATATCTCACATTTGTTGCAGGTGTTAGAGATACTAAGGAAACACCAATTATTGGAAAAGCTTAAGAAATGTTAGAACTCAAGTTTGATGTTGCTAAGATGGAGGCCATCATCAAATTTCCAACTCCTACCAATGTTAATGAAGTAAGGATATTTGTGGGAGAAGCTCAATATCTTTATAAGTTCATAGCATCATTTTCAATTGTTGATGCACCTCTTCATGCTATAACATCCAATGGAAATAGTTTCCAATGGGAAAATAATCAACATAAGGATTTTGAAGAACTAAAATGTAATATCAAACAAGCACTACTCTTGACATTTCTAAATATCTATAATTTCTTCAAAGTGCATGTATATGAAAATGAATGTGTTATACGAGCATTCTTGATGCCATGTTTGACAAAATTTGGTATTTACACATAGTTTGAACACCTTAAGTAACTGCTCACACAAGTAGATCAAAGATCAACAAACTAGTTTATTGTGTGGTTAAAACCATCAAAGAGGGAAATAGTCCATGGCCCCATCCAATGCAACCACTTGAGGCAATATATTAATGCAAAATACAGAAGAGTTTTTCACAATTGATCATCAAAAAATGACCTTCCATGCTATTTAAATAGAGATCATGGACCGATTGGGTGTTAATCCATGGATCAATATAGATGTTAGTATAGAGGAGAATATGAATCAACAAATTAGTTTATGTCTAAAACATATCATGATTGTCAGATTAAATAACCACAAATGCATACCAATGCATAATAAGGAAACACACTTCACCTAAAAAGACATTAGACCAAGTTGATCTTAACTAACTCCTAAGTGTCCAAATATCCTAACATCCCTCTTTAAGAACAAATTAGGATATGATTGAAGGATTTACAAAGGTGACACAATAGGAGAAGGAGGAAGGCATTAGAGCCTATACCCCCCAACTGAAAACTTATTGAACTCCTAACATATATTGAAGCTTGGAAAACATCACTTCTGTAAGACATTTTGTGAAAATGTTTACAACTTGATCATTTGTATGGAAAAAGAACACTTTAAGAGATCGATCTTAAATAATATTTTTTATGAAGTGCATGTGTATCTCAATGTGTTTGTTGTGCTGATGTTGAACTCAATCTTTGACAAGCTTGATGGTACTCTGATTGTCACCCCAGAGTGTGGTCGGATGTTGTTGCTGGAATCCAAACATTGAAAGGATCTATCAAAGCCATAAGGATTCTTGAATTGCATTAACTGTTGCTTCTACTAAAGAAAGAGCAAGAGACTACTACTTTTTAGAAGCCCAAGTGAAAGGTTCTAAACCAAGACTGAAAACATAACCTATATTAGGCTTATGATAATCAAGGTCACCAACCTAATTAGAATCAATGAAACCGACCAACAAAAGAGTCTCCCTAGAACTATAATGCATCCCAAACTGAACTGTACCATGGATATATTGATGTATCCTTTTTATTTCTTTCCAATGGCTCTCACGGGGTGTTTGCATATACTAGGAAACAAGACTAACAAAAAAAGAAATATCAGGATGGGTATGAGTCAAATATAAAAGGATACCAACTAATTGATGGTACAAAATGGCATTTACTTCGAGTGTAGTACAAGTGGCAACAAGATTGACTCCAAATGGAAGGGAGATGGGGCTGGTTTACAATATTCCACGTGAAAGCAATGAAGAATATCACATGCATACTTAGGCTAGAAAAGGAAAATTCCTTCATTGTTTTGCAATACTTGGAGGCCAAGGAAATAATGCAAATAACATAAGTTGGTCATTTCAAATTTCTTTTTAAAGCTATATTTTACATGGTTTAAAAGTTTGGGGTCACTACCAGTAAGAATAATGTCATCAACATAAGAACAAGTATTATAATATGGTTACCTATGGCCGTGGTATAAACATTGGGGTCAAAATGACATTTAGAAACAATGGTGTCTAGAAGAAAGCTATCCATTCTAGCATACCAATCTCGTTGAGCTTGCTTAGGACGATAGAGAGATTTATTAAGTCGACAAATAAAGTTGAAGTCATTTTGAATATAGCCAAGTGGTTATTCCATGTCAATTTGTTCTTGTAAATCCCCATGTAACAAGGCAAATTTAACATCCATATGATGGACCTCCCATTTATGTGAGGTGGCAAGGGCTAGAACAAGGTGGATGGAATTCATTTTGGCTATGGGGGCAAAGGTTTCATTATAGTCAATCCCTTCAACTTGAGAAAATCCTTTGGAAATTAACTAGGCCTTATGTCTTTCAACACTTCCATTTGAAGCATACTTAGATCTATACACCCATTTACATATGACAAGTTTTCTTCCTTTCAAAAGAGATCCCCAAGTATTGTTCACTATTAAGAAACGATATTCTTCATTCATTTTTGTATCCCAATCTAGATGACCATAATTTTTTTCAATTTTTTTGGGATCATGAGTCTTTGAAACTTGAACCAAAAGAGAAAAGGCTCATTGGAACTATGAATGAGTATGACATTGATATGTAGGATCACAACAAGATCACCAATTGCTTCTAGGAAACTATGTTGTATGGACCCATCTAGGAAACTATGGTACTGGTGTAGTTTCATGTTCATTGGACCCAACTAGAGGAAGGTGAGGAAGCGAAGGTGAATTTTCATTCACATTGTCATCATCTAAAGAAGAAATTGGAGTAGGATCACTAATATAAAAGTTGGGAATAGAAGATGGCATAGATGCCAAAGATGGCTCATGGGCCAAAAACGACACAAATGCCAAATTAAGCTTGTAGGCCGAGATAATTTCATCAAACTTAACATCTCTCCTAATAATAAATTCATGGGAATGAGGTTGAAGAAGTTTATAACCTTTTACATCTTTATAATATCCAACATAAATGCACTTCTCACTTTTAGGCTGCAATGCTTTCCTCTTTTAATTGGGAATGTGAGCCCATACTTCACTACCAAACACTTGGATGTGGCCTACATTTGGTTTAATTTTACTCCATGCATCTTCCTATGTTATATTTTTTAAATCCATTGAGGGAGTGTAATTGACCATGTAATTGGCACAATTTTTTGCTTCTGCCCAGAAATGAAGACTTAATCCCTTAGATTGGATCATACAATTTCCCATTTCCTTTAATGTGTGATTATTTCTCTCTCTCAACAACATTTTATTGTGGTGTATGGAACAATATGTTGCATTTGAATGTCCTATGTAGTGCAATAAGTTGTAAATTTCATGTTAACATATTCACCTCCGTTCTCTATTCTTAACTTCTGCAGTTGTTGTCTAGACTGTTTTACCACACAAATCACTATGAATATGTTTCAAGGGGATTGAGGCATGACGAGAGGCATGCTTTTCAAAACTGTCTTGATGATATTTGTCGAGAACATAGCTGGCACAAACACCATCTCTGCAAGAAACAAGAGGAAGACCAACCACCATATTTTTATTACATAACTGTTGTAATGAGCGACATTTTAGATGACCGAATCATTCATGCCAAAGTTTACTTAATTCATAACTATGAGAAATAAAAACCAATGGAAAAGATAATGACCCAAAGTTGTCAAATCTGTACAAGTTGGTAATATCATCAACAATTCCAATTGCTAGGACATGCTTAGGATATTTTAAATCCTTGATTACAACTTGGTGAGATAAAAACTCTACTATTTTACCTTCATTGAATGAGTGAGTTGATATACTTATAAATGGTTGTATGGAAGACTTGGAACACATAATACATCATTAAAGTGACCATCATCTAGCCAAATTGTTCTAGACCCTACAACACCAAGAGATTTATCATCACCAACAAATATTTGTTTAGTGTTACATTCATTAAGAGCAGAAAAAATGGCTTTACCCTTAGCCATATGATAATATGCTCCAGAATCAATAAGCCACTCATTATAAGAAGAAGTAGATGTTGCATTGAAGAAAAAATCCGAAGTAGAAAGTGCATGTCCATGAGAAGAAGAAGAAGACGAATAAAAAAATGATGTTTTGTTTCTTCCTTGCTACTTCTAATGCCTCCATCTTCTTAAAACATTCAAACTCTAGATGACCATCTCACCCACAAAAATTGCAATGTCTCTCATTCTTCTTACTTTTTATTTTGGTCATTTGTTACCATTGGGAGTAGAAGCTAGTTGAGAGAATTTGGGACCCTTGTTTTTCTTGTTGTTGTGAGGATGTTGCTTCTTCAGATGTTTATATTTATCCTTCTGTTGGCCACTAAGTCTTTGTTAGATGTATCTGCAATGTTTATCACTCCAATATGCAAAATCTCATATTTCTTTCTAATCGAAGAATCACAAAAATATTCAAGAGAGGGTGGTTTGTAATCATCCCCTATAGCTTCTCTAGTGGACTGAAAAGTAGATACAAAAATAGAATATGCACTACCAAGATTAACAAGAATAACATATATACATTGATCGCCATTCTTTTCTATTTTACAGTCTTTAAGTAAAAGTCCGTGTGTTTTAAACTTAGATAGATAATTTTCAATGCAAGATAAATCATTGGGATTTAATAAATTAATTGGTTTCAAGCTAGTGGACAACTTGAATCTCATTGTATTTATCAAATGTGATTCCCTGCTTTTCCCTAGCTTCATCTAGGTCATCAATTCCTTGAAGGTGAAACTATAAATCACTAGATATGAACATTTTGATTAATCCACGTGCTTCATCATTTTTCTCATCCCATTTGGCTTTCTTTGAGGCATTAGTGGGGGCAATTTCTTTTCCCAAGGTAATTCGGTAAAATTCTTTACTTTGTAGTACATTCTCCATATGGTATTTCCATGAGAAGTAGTTTGAACTAGTAAGCAAAATATCACTTCAACTAACCATATTAAAATATCTAGATAATATGGCTTCAAAAGCAGAAACTGACTGTCTAGATGGAAAGTTTTCAAAAAAATAGACGGTTAAAAAAAACAATATTGAAAATGAATTTTGGATGTCAAAGTTATGACATTTTTAAGAAATACATAAAAGGTAACCAAAGTGCCCTCTGGTAGGTAGAGGTTGGCCCACGTGTTGATGGATGCACAATGAGATTGCAGAGTAAAAAAAATTTCCCTTCATTTTCCAACTTTGCTTCTAAGTTCACTTTAACAAACACATTACCTTTATATGAAGTGACCAACTTTTATGAAATAAATGAGAATCACTTTTACAATGAATTTATTTTATAAATTATAGTTGCATACAAAAAGTAATTAAAAAAACACATTAAAGTTACTTTATAATGATTCACTTTTATAATTTAAATGAAATGCACTTTACAATAAAGTTATGTGATAATTTAAAGTTGCATTAACTTTTTCAAAAAATAATTTAATGAAAAGAAAGGCTTGAACTCAAGTCCTCTTATTTAATAAAGTAAATTTCAATCAAGTGAGCTAATGAAAAATATATAGCAAATTTTATGAAGGAGGAGAGACTTTTTCCCTCAAATTGTGTGCTTACCCCCAAAACCCTTGTTTTTGCCTACAAAAAACTTCAACATGGTTGCACAAAAAAACAAATGAAATTTCGAGGAAAAAAACAAATCCAAAACTTAACAATATCAAGGTTAGATCCCAATTATCTTACTCAAAAAATGTAAGTTTTATCTTTGTTTATGATTCATTGAGATTGCATAAAGCGCAGAGCAAAGAGCTTGTACAAAAAAGAAAACACTTTCCACTATGTTTATGGTTTGTCGAGATTGCACAAGGCACATGAAAAAGAGCATAAACAAAGTGGAAAGGGTAGAAAAGTGGGAATATAAACAAAACAATGAAATATTGACATAATATATATATATATATATAGAAAATTAAAAATAGTAATGAAACTTTATACCTTTCGACTTGACAAAATGGTCATATCCTTGGCTAATGGAAACCTTTTCAGTTGAAATGAAAAGGTTTCAAACTAAAAGTAGTGCTTTGGACACAATGGAACAACTTGCTTAGCCCATAAATGCACAAAAATAATATAACCCACAAATCTTTTGATGCATCCAATGACACAAGTTCAAGATATTGATCAACAATGGGAATAGGTCTTCATATGGGATCTGATACCATGTTTGACAAAATAGGTTATTTCCACATAAGTCGAACACCTTAAGCAACCGCTCACACAAATAGATCAAAGGTCAGTACACTAGTGTATTACGTGGTTAAAAACCCTCAAACAGGGAAACAATCCACAAGCCCAACCAATCTGACCACTTGAGGCAATATATTAATGCGAAAGGAATTTTTTTTACAAAAGTGTTTCTCACAATCAATCATCAACAAATGAACCTTCATTTTATTTAAATAGAGATCATGGACCAATTGGGTGTTAAGCCACTAATCAATATATTTGTTAGTGTCGAGGAAAATATGAACAGTCAGATCACTTTCTGTCTAGAACATATCATGACTAACATATTACATAATTGATCCAAAAAGATCTTTTAAATGACTATGGTTGAGTTTAAATGCATGTGTTGATTAACCAATTAGGAAGCTTAAAGAAAGAGGAAGAAGATATGAGAAGATATCACAACCATATAAACATATACAGAACTGAAATGAAGCAATAAACAACAACAAACCATAACACCAATGTGATAACGGAGTTCATCAATCTCGCCTACGTCTCCGAGCCTTTGTCTTAGTGGGTGAGGCTTTCTTATTTTTGTTCAAAGATTAATAAGTACATCACAGATCTGGTCTTGTTCTCCTAGATCTCAAGAACCAAACAGAAGAAACGACACTCAAAATGGATGATCGAAGCTCTCGGAAATGGCCCGCAAAGGTGCACTCCTCAACAACTTCCCTGCATAAAAATGGCTTTGGCTTGGAAAATGTTCAACATAAACCTGCTCCGAATCTCTTCTATGGACTCAAGAAGGCTTGTTTTATATAGATCTGAAGTTGTTTTTCATCTCCCAACTTCCCCCCAATATCTGGCCTCTTTTTGGGATCAAATCCCCCTTCAAATGGCCAAAAAATCCTCAAAAATGCCCAATCTGGGCCAAACTATAGGAAAAAACACCCACCTATGCATAAAAATCAAAATTATCCCCTAGGTCTAGGTGCACGCTCAAATTTAGGGTCACATGGAAACACAGGTGGCCAAGCGCCAACCCCTAGCCCGAAATATCTGGTCTCATGGCGTAATGGTATAGGACCACACCCTTAGGGTGCGCCTAACCCAAGATTCCAACTCCCATATAAAAAGGCGGGCAAGTTCTATAGTTAAACCCCCTCTATTGGTGCCTTTTGTTGATGGTACATGGCCCCACGCCTTAGTATGGAGTAAAGGTTATATGCAACCAAAGAAATCGCGGGTTGGGGCTTAGACCCAACCCCTTTCCGCCCCATACATATTACATTGCATTTTATATATTATAAAGTGGGTTTTAATACCCAAGATCTAATGTTGGCGCGTTGGTCATTGTACCTTTCCCCAAAGCATTATTCTACCCAAGATCATGGGTTCGAATCCCATAAGCTCCAAATTTTTTAATCTACTTTCCAATGATAGGGTGCCACGTGGCATCCCACGTCTTGGCCATGTGACACCTTTTCATTTGCCCGAAAAGTGCCACTTGTCAACATCTGAGCGGATTTGTCATCTGCCCAATCAAACTATTGTTGCGCTGCCACGTGTCTCAATGCTACGACATCATGATGGACTTTTTTTTTTACTTGTTTGGGAAAACGGCTAGAGTGGGATAACTCTCGCATATAACATCCATTTGAGAAAGTAAATATATAGTCGAAATCAATGCAACAAGACAGTCACAATGGAATTGGTTTCATCTGATTCCGAGAACTTTCATTTTTGAGATTTTTCTAGACCTAGGGTGCCTCCTAGATCCAATTCGGGATCAATAACTACAAAAAATACTAAGGAAACACTCTAAAGAATCACACTTTACCTAAATACATATTAGACCAAGTTGATCTTAACTAACTTCTAAGTGTCTAAATATCCTAACAAGGATGTAAGCCAATGTGTTGTCATTTTGAGTAGTTTCATGGAGCAATCTCGAACTACCCCACATATCACATGGAACTCTATACCTTGGTGAAATCCATTAAGAGTTGGAAGCATTATCTAATGGGCATGGAGACCATAAGCCATGCCAATCACCGACCTTTTCATATTTTCAAAGATAAAGTAAGCTTCATCAATTGAAACACTACAAATATATGGGATTTTTGCAACAATTTCATCTCATTATCAAATGAAGCGGGACCATAGAATACTTGGAACCATTTGCATAAATAAGAGTTTGATAAATATATGGTTTTGTAGAATAATATACAAATTATTGTAAGGAATCATCAAGAATTTTGTTTGATTTCATTAAAAGGGAAACTGTCATGCAAGAAAAAATGGTACTTCAAGGATAAAGTTGAGGAAAATTTCCCCGATCTCCTTCATAAGTAAATATATTAGGGATCAAAATCCTCAAAAAATGGGGATGTATGATATGATATGAATGAATATAATACATTTTCTCTTTCTTAGTGTTTTATGAAGTGGAAAACTAGGGTTATGGCCCTATTGAGGACATTTTTAGGATTAATCACGGATTCCAGTAAGCAGGGTCAGAATGAAAATTTCCCATTTCATGGATTAAATAGAATTTTTGGGGTCAAAACTTGGCTAAAATAGAATCACTCATTTAACATAATTTTCCTCTTGTAAAGAGATTTCCAATGATATATGATGCACAAAATGGAGTTCAGATGGGAAATTTATGCCTATGGCAAGTTGACCTCTTATTGTCCATTGTAGCACCAAGTGCAAGCCATGTCAGATATTATTACTCACACTATGGATCTATCAATGTATGGTCTCTCAAGAAGATTCAAGATGGTCTAAAACCTTAACCCTAATTGGAAGTTATGGAATGCATAAAAACTAACACTAGCAATAATTGCTTCCAATAGGTGTTAAAAATTTAGCCACTGAGAGAGGAAGGGGATTCAATCCTAGTACATTCTTTAAAAAATAAATAGTTGAGCAACACAAAGGAGTGGGATAATAGATTAGAGAAGAGGAAGAGGGACACCCTATAATAGTCAGGCCATAGTCCCTATTTTCCCACAATGAGTTATTATTTCTCTATATCTTGCATTTTAAATTTGAGAATAAAAAGAGAAAGGAACAATGCATACTTCTATCTAGATTTTTCCATCATGGGTTTATCTAGGGTAAGTCTCAAAATCATGGTGTCACGAGGCACATTTTTACTAATATGGATCCAATCTTATTTCTAAGATTAGTTTTATTGTTGCAAGCAATGTGCTTCTGATATTATATGATAATCATAATTAATCATTTCATAATAATGTCTCACTAGATTTGTAGTAGCATATTAAGATCTAATGTGATGAAATTTCCATTGGAAGTTCCAAGGAAATTTACAAAGAATTCAAAGGAAGCAATATTCCAATTTTTTGGTTGTTTCACTGATCTTATATCAACTAATATTAAAAAATAACCACACAAAATCATAAATGTGAAGACTAAGTCTCTCCACACCAACATTTTTCTTGCAAAATTTGGACCAGATATGGCTCTAGGGAGCTCAATTGTCTACTAAATACTTAACAAAATGTGGAATTGATAAGAAATGGATCGAAGAGCCAAGTTTAGTCCCAAGGGGATAATAAATGAATTTGGCTATGTCAATGGTTTGTAAAAAAAATTGAGTTTCTTGGTTCAAAGGAAAATAATACATGTAATATGTAATATGTAATATGTAATATGTTGATATGACTTGAGTGATCAAATTTGACTTTGTCTTAGACAAATTAGTGATGCCTTAAATATTGAATTAAAGATGTTTAATGTAAAGTCAACTAGTGATTGAAATATTTGACTAATGTCGTCTTTAACAACTTTCTTAAATGAGACATTTATTGGTTTAATTTAGGAAAATTTAAATAAGTGGGCCTTAAATAATAATTTCCAAACAAGTTAATGATTCAATGTCTCCAATCATGTTGGGACCTAAATCTGCCTCTAAAACATCAAGCCCTTCATATCAAAAGTATAAACCTAGTGCCAATCCTAGAGGCAATACCTGATGTCACCATGGTACCTTTCTCTCTCACTTCATGACCAATGCATTTCCAATGGTTGGGGGTGATCCCTAATGTCACTTTCTAACCTCTCCTTTAAGCTATCAACATATATTGAATTAGAAAATGAAGGTTGCTAAAGGTGTTTATTGTATAAAGTTGAAGGTTTCTACATAATCAATGTTTATCTTATTGGGCTATGGAATCACCTACACATGATAACTTGCACGGACTCATGAAGAATGAAATAAGAGAAATCATGGAATATGTCTCATTGTTGTTTTCAACCAAATGATGGACCTAAAATTTATAGGGGAATCAAAAGACAATTCCTATACAATCATTGGTAGTAGTATAACAAGTGAGGGAGTGAGAAAATGGAATTACACTAACAAGAGTTATAATAACATGTTCATTAACATAAAAATAATTAGACATTCTAAACTCACAAAAGACATAACAAGGGACGAGAAGAATCTAAACTCACAAAGGACATAACAAGGGACGAGAAGAATCTAAACTCTATCTTATACAAAATTAACCTCAAGATGAATGATTTCCGATGTTGAGATAAAATTAGATTGTTACACCATATCATTGACAATAGTCTCGGAACAACAACTTTCTCTACATGAAACATAAGGAGTTATGAAAATCACATCATGTTTCCCCAATTCCTATACTCAAAACACTAAAATTTTTAGATCAAATATCCTCAAATCAACCTTTCAAACAATCCACAATCTATGCTTAAATAACTTCTTAGATACGATCATCTTTGACAATGCAAAATTTGATCATCCTCTTTACAATAAATTCAATTCATGACTACATTAAGTTTATTGAGCTGAGTAATTTTAATAATATCAAGGTTGAACACTCCACACCTTAGTTGTATCCTTGCCATCATTGATGCTCCTACCCATGACTAGAGTACACATCCAACTAACCTTATTCATTATCATATGGAGGAGAAAGAACATTCCTACATCAACATAAAGGTAATCTAACTCTTCTGAGATAAAAAATGAATGGGACCGAGCACTAAATTATAACATTTCTACTTCCATGCATATCTATAAATGTTGTTAGTATAAAGAGTAGTGAGCTAAGACTAGTTCTCCTCTTTTGTTCAATAATAACAAACACAAAAAAAAGAGTTTGTGCACCCAACACCTTACATTTTTATATATTTAAATATCATAAGCATCACAACTTTTCCTTTGGTCTCTTCTATAACACAATAAGAAAACCTCGACTCATAGAGAATGATAATGACATTCTTCATGCAAAAAAAGTTAAATGTGCCTTTTATTTGAAAATGGGCTTACATGCCATTTTTCAATCATTGATTTAACCATGTCACTAGATACTCCATGCCATGGGATTTCTAATAAGAACTCTCAAACCTCATTTCCCTATATGTATCTCAAGATACAATTCAAGGGGGTCAAGAATAAAATGTTATTTATTTGCATTGCAAATAATTTCTAGCTGTCAAATTTGGGTCTTGAGGTTTGTACCATATGCACTTTGGGAGAAAAAGATTCCAACACTTATAATCCCTAATGCAAACTCATTATATTATGCAATAGAAAGGGAATATGCATGCATTTACCCATTCAAGTCCCTAAGATCGTTTTATGTCATGTCACCATCCAAGGTTGAGGGCCCATCCACCTATAATCCCAAGGCCACATGGCATTCTACCATTTATCCTCATTATTTCCTACTTGCCTTGTGCCACCCACCTACCTGTCACCTGGCATTTGCTTGTACACTTGTCGTTCCTATTGGCCAAGTCTCAGGTCTAATATTGTAGATGCATGGGAGGGAGGTGAATTATGGAAAAGAGGTGGGAGGATTTGCATCCCACACGGGGGTGTGGAGGGTGTTTATGTTGCAACGAGGTGAGTGGATAATAAGTGTGTAGTGAGATGGATGATTGGAGTGTGAAAAACATTGATGCAATGCGGATCAGGAATGTGGTGTGAGAGTGGAACATAATGTGTTAGAGGCTAATGTAGCATGCAAATAGAACACATGCACATGTAGCAATGTGTGCAGATAAAATGGGATGTGGAGGGAATGGAGCTCTATGCTTTGTATTCCTAGAAATTGATGAAGTATATAAAAAGAAAGGGAAGAAGGAGAAGGGGAAAGAAGGAAAGGAAAAATTCAATGTAAGAGAAAGAGGGTAAATCCAAAGATAGCACAGTTAATATATTTTTCCGAAGTGGTCAAAAAATGATCCTATCATTTCATGCTCCAACAATAGGTTCCATGTAGGACAACAACCTTCTTGTGAGGTAGCTAACAAGCTCCAAATCTATAGCAAACCATTTTCCCTCAAGATTCTTTTGATTTGCTCATGAATATTTCTCATCATAGCTCAAGTAATTTTTTCATTGGGATGAATTGCCTTTGATCCAATTTATTCCTAAAATGCATATGCTTCTACCTAAATAAGAGCCAAACAACAAATACCTAACTACTAATATTTAAACTAAAAAACATGTAATGCAACTAATCATAGAAAACTTTTGTGCATATTCTATAAACTAATGTTCGATCATAAATACCAAACATATTTTTCCCTAACCTACTCTACTATATCACAATGTGCCTTTCAATAAAAGTAAAATTTAAAATGTTGCTTCGTGTTGAGTACACAACACACCCTAAATTCTAAGATTTTTGGGTACCACTTTTTCTCTAAGTATTGCAAGTAGATTGTTCACATCTTAAGTTTTACTGATTTTTTGCATATCATTTAGTTTTGAACTTATCTTTGTCTTTGAATTTTTACCTTTGAAGAAAATAACCTTTTGTCCCTTTAGAAAATTTTCATTTTGATTGGAAATTGAGTTTTGAAAAAAGGAAAAATGAGTTTAAAAAATGTGCCAAGATAGGGTTAAAAAAGAATTCCGGAAGTTGAGTTTGAAATGTGCAAAGAAAGAATGTTTCAAAAGTTCAGTGGAATAGTTTACAAAGTGTACTGAAATCAAGTTTCAAATTTTCGCTCAAAAACAAGTTTTTTAGGTGCCGAAAAAGGGTTTTTTAAATCACATTGAACTAGTTCTAAGAGTGCATCAAAATGAGTTGATAGAGTTCATCGAAAAGTTTTAAACATACCAAAAGGTAAGTCTCATGAGTTTGTTGAAATGAGTTTTAAAAAAATGTCGGAACACACATTTTGTGAGCATCAAAAGTAGTGTTAAGGTCTGCTAAAACTGGAATTAACAAATGCATTGAAACACACTCTTCACATGCACCAAAAACATACAATTTTTTTTTATACCTTATGGTTTCAAACTTGGGTGATATTTCATTAAAGATCCAAAAGATGCTAGGTAGGAGTCGACTAGTCATTTAGAGTATCAATTCCCATTGGGAAAACACACAAGGCATGATCCCAAGGGGTTGGTTGCCAAAGATTGTGATTTAGTATTCACACCTTAGCCTTATAGTCATGAGAAATGGGAAGACAAGTTATTTTTTGAAACTGCACATAATAAGGATGAGGTCTTGGAAATAAATAAGAATCCTCACATAACAATTTTTAAAACTTTGTCTATTGATGAGAAATTGTTAGAGATACATAGAGGATTAACAACTAGAAGAGATGAGAGAGAGGCTGAAGAAGTTATGAGATTAGAGGAAAGTAGAATAAGAGAAGAGGCATAGTTAAAATCCATTCAAGATGAACAACATAGATTATAGTGGGAGCAAGAAGCTCAAAGACAAGTAGAAAAATAGTTTAGAAGAAAACAAGAAGCAAAGGTGTCTCAAGAAGAATTAGAAACCAAAAGAAAGGTTGTTGAAGTAGAACAATTGAAAAAAGACTTGCATCATCCGAGAGAGAAGGAAGAGCTTGAAAAGAGATTGTAGGAAGAGAAAATTCAAAAAGAAGAAGAGGATAATAGAAAGAAAAAGGAAGAACTTGAACCTCTAATTGTCGAAGAAATAATAAATAAGGAAGAAGAGAAGTTGCAACATGGATCAACTGCAAAAAATTAGGGTTCTGTAGTACAAACACAAGATGAGCAACTAGAAAAACAATCCATAACCTTACCTAATGAAGTCATTGACTTGAATGAGGCTAGGAAAGAGGCTCTTAAATCAATCAGTGAGAAAAAAGAGAATAAGGGTGCATATGAAAAGGTTGAGGAAGATGCTTCTAGGATGGACAACATGATTGAAAATATTTCCCATTATATTGCTAATTAGGCCCAAAATCTAAAAGGGAGTCAAGAAATTGAAAAAAGGAAGGAACCTAAGATAGAATAGTTTCACACCCCTAGAAGCCTTGAAAATATTCTATAATGCGTTGATCAAAAGATCCTAAACCTTGTGGAGGAAATTGTCGATCTTGAATCCGTTGCTTACAATCGCCGGAGGAAAGACATTGTTAGGAGATCAAAAAAGAGAAAAATAATTGATATAGACAACATTGTAATATGCACTATAGAGGATCCTTTCTTGGATACTTAAAGGGCCAACATTAGTGAAGTCATATTTGTTGGGGTAGAAATTTCTTATGATACAATTGACAAGGCTAGAGTTGAGGAGAATGAGACATAGAATATTAAAAGGGAGATGTAATCCTTAAGAGATCAAGTAAGTTATTGCAAGGGATCCCCTAATATCATCACCAAGTTTTTAGAGGATATTATTGAAGAAGACATGTAACATGAGCGAATAAGAATAAGTTTTATTTCCAAAATAACAGAGCTTTATGAAGAAAATTTACAACTATAAGWAYTGCACAAGGAAATTATGAAATGGAACGAGAAGTAGGACAAATTGCATAAATTATGAAATGGCAGGAGAAGCGGGCCAAAGTGCAAGACTAAAATACATATATCTAAGAAATTGAAMAGGCCCACGGGGAAGAAGATCAYGGAATCAATACTTTAACAGAGGAAGGGTTAGCYCGAATACATAKATCAATGTGATAATAGGGGGAATTGGCTATCATATTGAAGAACCAAGCCAATGAGGAATGGTCAACATGCCTGAAATTATGGCAGATTGTTAATGACACCATGTTTGAAAATAAGTTACCCAGTTTTGACCAACCTGTAGAGTTTTGGCTGATTGATAAGGTGTTCTTAGATTTCAAGTAGACGACAGTAAACATGAAGTTTAAGTCAAAGGGATTACATCGATAGAATGGGGAAAAGGTTTCTTGTTGGTGAAATCAAGATGTTTGGTAAACTGTAATCTATGATTCCAAAAATTGAAAAGTATGTGCAACATTTTAAGCATGAAAATGAAAGTTTGAGTCTACCCATGGACCGACATGTTTTCCCACATCAATGACCATGCGAAGAACTATTCGAGTAGTGGGCTAGTTTGTTGAAACTCACAACAATACTAAGAGGAGGGGTGAATCAATATTGTATCAATTTTCACTAGGTTATTTCCTTACAATGATTAAAGTTATTTATAAGTGCTTACTTAATCACCAATGCATGCAAAGATCAAAACAACACAGAAAACATAGTACACCAGGATTTTTACATGGAAACCTAATGTAGGAGAAAACCACAAAACATCTTTCTTTATGTTCTTCTGCAAACACCAACTTACAATTTATAATTTTTCATCTTGACACACACCCACCTATCGCAGATAATGAGGACACCAATCCTCTCAGGAACCAACCTGTCACAGATAACGAGGACAATAATCCTCTCAAGAACCAACTTGTCGCAGTTAGTGAGGACACCAATCCTCAGTGAGCCTCAACTCACCCTGCCACCCTTAATTTAGTTAAAAAAAATTCTTACAGAACTGGATCTTTTCAATACTTTTCTCTACAATTAAGAACAACTGATAAATCTCCAATTCAATTCTTTTGAATAGTTACATGACCCTTTTCCCTCTCTTTATCTACACATGAATCGAATAGAGTGCATCCCTATTTATAATTTTTTTTCATGAATTCTCCTTCCTGTATGTGGATGCGTAGCAATTACATTGTGGACATAATTTGACCAGATCAAAGTCTTGTTAGTTACATTTTTGTTTAAATAAAGTACGTGGATGCATGAAGTTACATTGTGGACAAATATTGACCATATCAAAGTCCAGGTAGTTATATGTGGACACACTTCTATCTAAATTAAGAATATTTATTTGTTCAATTACGGATGGAAATTCTTTGACTAAATCAAATGGACCAAATCTTCCAACAGATAAGCTCCAACCCATCTCCTCAAAATTGACGCAACAATTTAAATTCTGGATTATTCAATGCGTATATAGAATAGGAGCGCAAGACTCAAGTCACAAGTCTTCATCTTGTCACACTTTCCCTGCAGAACGCTCACCCAGTTTTCCCATCAAACTATCAGCATCCCCTAGTGACTTGCTCTCTTGATTGCCAAACTTCCACGCTTTCCATCGCATTCCACTTTGTTGCTTGTCACATAGACTTCATCCTGTCACACTCCATTGCGCCATTTGTCGCACTAGCTTAAGGTGCCCTGTAGTTTTTTTGTCTACGCAACTTCCACATATTATGTCGTAGTCCACTCTGTCGCACTAGCTTCATCTCAATCCAAGGGTCATTGTTCATCGATGCCTGTAAGGGTTATTCAACTATGTTTTCTTTGATTTCACTTCATACATTCCCGTGGTTGTCTTTGCGCCTTCCAGTCTTTCTATGCATTTATATTTACCTTTCATGCACTTCCACTACCTATGCACCATACTATCCTTTGCACCATACTGTCTATACGTCATTTACATTACATCTTTGACATCAATGAAAAAATATGCGCAACAAAATCCCCCTTTGTCATTGATGAAACCAAAAGAGCCTTCTTCTTTGTTAAGAAAGGTGACTTCCAAAACAATGGCCTTTATGCTAAGATATTCCCTTTCGATGTGCGCAACTACAAGCTGCTCCCCCTTTCAATGTGTGCAACTGCCATATCAATGGACTTTATGATATTCTCCCCCTTTGACAACAATGACAAAGAATGAAATGGAATATTCTCTCATCCAGGCCTCTTTACATGTACATAACCATCCTGAAACATAATACCATCGAGATCCATATCAAACTTCAACTGTGTGCATCTCCACAAAAACAACTTTTCCTTGATATTGCAGCATCTAGGGCACCTTTTGAAGTAGTGAACTGTGTTCTTTATTGAAGAAGGGAAGGCGAGATCACCCCCAACTTCTGTTTGAGATACTCAAAGGGTTCTCAGGGTAATGGTTTGGTAAAAATATATGTAATCTTCTCTTTGGAAGGAACATACTATAATTTGATCACCTTATTCTAAACCCGTTCTCTAAGAAAATGATATTTTATTGGTATATGCTTAGTCTTAGAGTGTTGAACATGATATTTAGAGAGATTAATAACACTTGTATTGTCACACATGATGGAGACATGTTGATCACAAGGAACTTTAATATCCTTGAGATTGTTTTTAATCCACAACACTTGAGTACAACATGATGGTGCTGCTATATATTCAGCTTCAACTATAGAGAGAGATATAGAGGTTTGTTTCTTGCTGATCCAAGACACTAAACAATTGCCAAAGAAGAATGTGCCTCCACTAGTTCTTTTCTATCATCAATGCTTCCCACCTAGTTTGCATCTGTATAAGCTCTAAGAAAAAGGTTTGTGTCTTTTGGATACCACAAGGCATAATCAATAGTGCCTTGCAAATATCTAAATATTCTTTTAACCGCAAGAACATGAGTTTCCTTATGATTGACTTGAAACCTGCCTACCAAACCTACTACTTGTATGATGCTAGGCCTTGAAGCTGTGAGATAGAGTAAACTGCATGTCATATACCTATACATGGTTTGATCTACTTCTGGAGCATCATCATCCTTGATGAGTTTGCAACTGACATTCATGGGAGTGCTTATTGGTGCGCAGTTCTCCATGCCAAACTTGTTCAATATTTCCTTGATATATTTACTTTGAGAAATGAAAATTCCTTTTTTTGATTGATGAATATGTAAGCCAAGAAAGAAGGATAGTTCCCCTAACATGGACATATCAAATTCTTGCTGCATTACAACTGCAAAATTCTTACTCATTAATTCAATGTTATTGCCAAAAATAATATCATCAACATACACTACAATAATTAACAGATCATTACCTTCAAATTTGATATATAAGTTTCTATCAACTGTTCCTTTTTTAAATCCTTGCTGGTGCAAATACTTGTCAAGTCTGTAATACCAAGCTCTTGGAGCCTATTTTAGCTCATACATGGCTTTCTTTAATAGGAAAACATAATCCTTTTTGTCGGTTAGCAAAAAACCTTCCAATTTCTCCACATAGACTTCTTCCTCAAGGTCACCATTCAAAAATGATGATTTGACATCCATCTGGTAGAATTTGAATTTTCTGTAGTATTCAAAAGCCAAAAACATCATGATAGCTTCATTTCTTGCAACAGGGGAAAAAGTTTCTTCAAATCCCACTCCTTCGACTTGAGCATACCCTTTGCATACCAATCTAGCCTTGTTTCTGACTATCTATCCACCTTCATTTAATTTTTTTTTGTATACCCATTTACTTCCAATTACATTTTTATCATTTGGTCTTGGGACAAGATCCAAAGCATTATTTTTCTCTATTTGGTCTAGTTATTAATTCATGGATTTGACCCAATGGTCATCCTGACTTGCTTGCATAAAATTTTGTGGTTAACTCATGTATAACAATGCAAAATTTGTAGAACTAGATGAATCCGTTAGTTTTCTTCTAGTTTGTACACTTGCTTCCTTGTTTTCAATAATTTGTCTCTCTAGATGATGTTTTTGAACATACATTGATGGGGCCTTTGGTTGTGATGTTTCCATTATATCATCTCCTTCTGAATCCTCTTGCTCCTATTGCTCATCCATTCCATAATCTTGTAACACATTGCTGATTGGTTCATTATATTGATCATTATGGTGTTGATGTCTCACTGAATGAAGTAGTCCCTCATCTACCTTTACATATATGATCTCAATTATCTTATGGATCCTTTTGTTGTAGCACCTGTATCCTTTAATTTTGGAGGATTATCCTAACATGATACCTTCATCACCTCTAGAGTCAAACTTACCTAATTTGTCTTCATTTATTTTAATGTAGCATTTGCTTCCAAAAAATTTGAAGTGATTTATTGATGTTGATCTGCCATGCCATATCTCATAAGGGGTTTTATTGTTGTTTACCCTTATGTGTGCTTTATTCAGAATGTTAAAAATAGTTTGAACAACTTCTCCCCAAAATGTTTTGGGTACTTTTGATTCATCAAGCATGGCCCTGGCCATTTTCTGAACTGTTCTGCTCATATTTTCTACTACTCCATTCTGCTGAGGGGTTCTGGCAATAACAATCTATCTCTTGATCCCATGCTTTTTACAATAACTGTTGAATTCATCAGAAGTGAATTCTCCTCCTCTGTCTGATCTTAGACACTTTATTTTTAAATCCATTTCATTTTCTGCATGTGCTCTGAAGATTTTAAATTTTTCAAAAGCCTCAAATTTATGCTTAAACAATCCAATCCAAGTCATTATGGTATAGTCGTCAGTTAACAAAATGAAATATATTTCATCTTGAGGTGATTGTATACTAGTAGGGCCACAAATATTTGTATGAATCAACTCAATAGGTCGAGTGGTGGAGTGTTCTCTTGCTTTGAATTGAACACTTGACTGCTTTCCAAACTGACATGACTTACATACAATATTCTCAAGTTTGGAAATTTTGGGCATATCTCTCACAACATATTTTCTTCCTAGCTTAACAAATTGATTAAAACTAATATGGCCTAGTCTTTTGTGCCAAAGACAACTCTCATCAGTTTTACCAATGCAACATTTTTCTTTTCCTTCTTCTAGAACATACACATTCCTTGAAGTTCTGATTGCCTTTACAACAATCTTTCCTGTATTCACATCCATTACTTTACATCCTTTTGATTGAAAGAGAACATTGTGTCCTTGGTCACACATTTGACTTACACTCAACAAGTTATGTTTAAGACCATCTACATACACCACATTTTGTTCTTTGATCTTTCCCTTCTTATATTCATCTAGTACAACAATTCCTTTTCCTCTAATTCTACTTGGACCATTGTTTCCAAAAGTAACATTACCACCTTTTTCTTCAGTTAGGAATTCAAACTTACTCTTGTCTCCTGTCATGTGCTTGGAGCATCCATTGTCAATATACCATTGATTTTCTTTATTTTTGGCGTATAGAGCCAGTCCACAATTTTCTTTGTTTTTATTTTTCTTCCTCCAAACCTTGATAAACTCTTATTGTCTATCTTTCTTCTGCATTCACTTGCCTTGTGTCCAAAATTATTGCATATGTGGCATTTGAGGTCATTTAGTAGAGGGGAGAAGGCATTGTTGAAGGAATTTTTATACATAGCCATTCGAGGTTCATTGAATCTCATTCCTACATTTTTGTTATGTCCAAAATCTGTGTAACTCACAGCCTTATGTCCAAAGTTTCCACAAGAGAAAAAATATCCATAGAATTTTTTTGGATGCCTTGGAATGAAAAACTTACTTGTAGGAATTGTTCTTTGTTTGCCATCTTAATAAGATTCAGACACCTGTTGCTTCCTTGCTTCATATTTGTTTGCATAGTTGGTCTGATCCAGTTCTAACTGCTTTTTCTTATCATCTTTTGGTTTGTTAGGCTAACCCTTGAGAACATTTGCATAACTTTTAGGTTTCTCACTAGTTGACATGTTGGTGCTTGATTCACCTTTGACATTTTTTAGACTGTCCTTATACCCTAGCCCTATCTTGTCATCTGGTGATCTTTGATTGCTGAGAATATTATCTAGAGTTTCCGATCCTTTTATGAATTTCATTTGAGTCTTGGATTCTTCTAGATCCTTTCTTAAGGAAACTATTTATGCTTCTAGTTTGTCACATATGTTCTCTTTTTCTTTTATCTGATTCATCAATATTTCTTCCCTTCTTTTGGCCTCTTCTAGCTAGATTTTTAAGATGATCATATCTTCGATGATCTCATTGTATTTTTATTTATAAAACTGTAATTTTTCTTTTCTTAGTCTATTATTTTTCTTGAGTTGGGAGATTTCCTCTAGAGCATTAATAAGTTCTCCTTCCATGTCTACTACAACTTCACATTCTTCTATGTCTGTTTTTTCTTGATCAGATTTATGTTGCTCCAAAGCCATGAGAAGTTTTTCATATTGAATTATATCTAGCTCATATTCTTCTTCTTTAGTGTCTGAAAAGCTGTTGCTATCCTCTTTTGAATAAAAACAATTCCTTTTAAAAGACTTTCTCTTTTTGAACTCCCTATGTTTATCCTTGCCTTTTCTTTCTTTTTCATTGGTGTTGTTTTCTTTGAAAGGACATTTAGATGCAAAATGACCAACTTTACCACAATGAAAGAATTTGAATGGTAACATACCTTTATATTTTCGGGAGCCCCTCTTTAGTTTTCTTACAAAGTTAGTTTCTTCTTCATCTAAGAAGTGTTTTGATGAATCATGATATTGAGATGTTGACGATTTGACTCATGCCTTGAAGACTACATCCTTTAGATATGGTTGTTCTTTCTTAGTCCTCATCTCATAAGTAGTTAGAATTCCATGGAGCCTATCCATAGTCAGTTTACCTAGTTCATGCATTGATTCTATAGTAGAATCCTTTGCATCAAGTCTTGAGGGAAGAGATCTCAGTACCTTCTGAACTACTATAGCTTCTTAAATCTTCTCACCTATCCCTTTCATAGTGTTTACAATCTGATCTACTCTAATAAAGAAACTTACAATATTTTCATCTTCATTCATTCTCAGGCTTTCAAATTTCCTTTTGTAAGATTGAAGTTTGGCCAACTTTAATTTCTCATCTCCTTCATAACTATTTACCAGTTTGTCCCATATTTCCTTTGCGGATTCCAACTGCATTACTTTGACAAATTATGTTTCTGCAAGTCCTCCTTGGATGGAATTCATAGATCTTGCATTATAGTAGTAGGTTTTCTTACCAGCTTCATCAGTTGGAAGAGTGGTTGGGATTTTATAACCATTTACCACACTCTGCCAAACTTCCATACCAAGAGACATCAAGTAGGTCTTCATTCCAATTTCCCAAAATGAAAAATTTGTTCCATTGAACAGAGGAGGTCTGGTTGAAGAAGAAAAGGAATATTGACTTTCCATAGTTTCTATGTGATTTTCCTTCCAGCTGTTAGGTTGTTACTGAAGGAACCTCTCTCTTATACCAATTGTTGAAACTCAGAGAAATACTAAGAGGGGGGGGGGGGTGAATCAATATCGTATCAATTTTCACTAATTTATTTCCTTACAATGATTAAAGTTATTTAGAAGTGCTTACTTAATCATCGATGCATGCATAGATGAAAACAACACAAAAAACATAGTACACCAAGATTTTTACGTGGAAACCCAATGTGAGAGAAAACCATAGAACATCTTTCTTTATGTTCTTCTACAAGCACCAACTTACAATTTATAATTTTTCAGCTTGATCGATACCCACCCGTCACAGATAATGAGGACACCAATCCTCTCAGGCACCAACCTATTGCAGATAATGAGGACACCAACCCTCTTAGGCACCAACATGTCACAGTTAGTGAGGACACTAATCCTCAGTGAGATTCAACTCACCTTAGCACCACCCTGCCACCCTTAATTTAGTTTTAAAAAAATTCTTATAGAACTGGACCTTTTCAAGACTTTTCTCTACAATTAAGAACAACTGATAAATCTCCAGTTCAATTATTTTGAAAAGTTACAGGACCTTTTTCCCTCTCTTTATCTGCACATAAATCGAACATAGTGCATCCCTATTTATAATGTTTTTTCCTGAGTTCCCCTTCCTGTATGTGGACGCGTAAAAATTACATTGTGGACATAATTTGTCTAGATCCAAGTTCTGTTAGTTACACTTTTGTCTAAATAAAGTATGTGGACGCATGACAGTTACATTGTGGACAAATATTGACCAGATCAAAGTCCAGGTAGTTATATGTGGACACACTTCTGTCTAAATTAAGAATATTTGTTTGTTCAGTTACGACTGAACATTCTTTGACTAAATCAAATGGACCAAATCTTCCAAAAAATAAGCTCCGACTCATCTCCTCAAAATTGATGCAACAATTTACATTCTGTATTATTCAATGCGTAGATAGAATGGGAGCACATGAATCAAGTCACAAGTCTTCATCTTGTCACACTTTCTTTGCATAATGATCACCCAGTTTCCCCATCAAACTATTAGCATCCCTTGGTGACTCATTCTCTTGACTTCCAAACTTCCACTCATTCCGTCGCATTCCACTTCGTTGCTTGTCACACATACTTTATCTTGTCACACTCCACTTCGACATTTGTCGCACGGGCTTAAGGCACCCTGCAGATTTTAATTTTTGAAACTTCCAGATATTCTGTCTCAGTCTACTCCATCGCAATGGCTTTGTCTCGATCCAAGGGTCACAATTCATCGATGCCTGCAAAGATTATTCACCTCTATTTTCTTCGATTTCACTTCATACATTCAAGTGGTAGTCTCTGTGCCTTCCAATCTTCCTCTGCATTTCTATTTACCTTTCATGCACTTCCACTGCCTGCATGCCATACTGTCTTGTGTGCCACATTTTCTATGCACCATGTAGATTACATCTTTGACATCAATGAAAACATAGTTATGATTCCAAACATGATTGGCTTAACCTCCTAGATCACTAGAATCTTAACGACATGCAAGCTTTTATATTTTTGCTTTATACTATTTTAAGTTGGAAGTTTTTTATTATAAATAAAGAGATTGATCTCTAGTCAAGGGATTTTTGGATTTAGAGCGATTTCAAATAGATTGTAGCAGAGAACTATTTCAAAGTAAATTTATAAACTCTTTTTTGGAGTCAAGGCATTTTGTTTTTGCTGAATCTATGTGTATTTGGTCATCTCCATGGATTTGTCTACAACGGATATAATGTCAGAGACATTTAGTAATGATTTCATTATTGTTAAGCTATATTTTATGTTTGAATGAGTTGGTAAGCATATTTTAGTAAATAATTACTTGCTTTTATAGTTGTTTCATATTTTCAGTTATTTGTACATGGAATGCTATTAGAATTACTTCTTTGGTATTTTCACTAATATAATTTTCATCTCTTTCAAATTTATCTTTATTTACGTTTTCCTGGCAATTCTCACATAGTAATTGAGTCTTAAACGAATTATTTTCAAAAGGATTAAAAGTTGCTAATGATTTTCATTGATTGTTTCACAGGTTATCTTGTAGAACAAATTTCCTCAAACTCTTTAGGTTAATTTAATTTCTGCATTTATTTTCGTAAACTTATAAAATGTAAAAAGAACAAAAGGAACATACATAAAGAACTTTAAATCCCATTGAACAATTGTCAGACCAATAATCCAGAGGATTAGTCTATACCAAACAGGCAGGAGTCTAATTAGGCCTCTTCCTTCGTTTTAATCCATATTGTTGAGTATTGGGAATCCATCCCCTTCAACAATAGACAACGATCTTATTTTTCTCCTTCAATATTGCTCAAGTAGAATGTATTGAATCCACATTTGGCATTGATATTGAAAGGTCTAAGCCTCAAACTATCAATATTTCCATGATTTGTAGCCTTTTCCATTTTCTTATCCCATAAGAAAACCATATCATTTATTTGAAAATCGTTGTGATTATCCTTCTTATACAAGACCTCTTTGGTCTTACCTTGATAATTTATGAATTTGTTAAGGGATTTTATTCATTCCATTTTACCAAGCGATCTATCCTTGTTTGTAGCAAACTGCTTCATTAATTTGTAAAATTGTAGCTTTAACTTGATAGTAGAGTAACATTCATCCCATATACTATTTTTAAGGGGATTTTGCTAGTGGACTTGTTCCTTGTTATTCAATTAGCCCACAATGCATATATAAACTTATTATCCAACTTCCCTTATTGTTTCCAGTTGTCCTCTTAATAAATTTTAGTAAGTTCTTATTTATTAGAATATGCTACACCATTACCATAGAAATAATACTTCGATGTAAATGAAAGAGTGATTCCATAATCAACACAAAAACCCACAAAATCAATGGATCTATAGGCTTGGCATTATTTGTTGTAATCTTCATTAGAACACCAAATGTGGCAATAATTTTGTCTTCAAGAAATTCTACAATCACCTCCTTAGTAACATGCTTGGTTGGGATAAATTCTACCCACCTTGTGAAAGTGGTTAGCTTCTATTATTATCCATTTAAATCCATTGCTAAAATTGTCATGGAAATCTCTAATGAAGTCCAACCCCCATTGTTGGAAAGGAGATTCTAGCTTGACTGGTTGCAATGGTAAAGCTTTGATTTCATGTCTCCATGAAAAATACCTAAAATGGATTGCAAGATTTTACAAAAGCTTGGACACCAGAGAATAAATTAGGCCAAAAATACCCTACTCTCATTATTGCATGGGCTATTGTCCTTGCACAAAAAATGTCCTCCACACACTACAAGGAGAACACCTTCTAGCGGAGGTTTTTGTAGAGGTTTTTAGTGTTACAAAATTTGGAAAAATTATAAAAAAACCCTCCGCTACAACCTACTCTATTGACTGCAGAGGCTTTAACGAATGTTCCATATAACTAAAAAAATCGGGCAGGCAAAGGTTGTATCGAAGTTTTTTTTTTGTGGTGTTTTTATTGTCAAAACGCACCAGCGCGTTAATATAATACAAACACACTGGTGCGTTATTATAATAAAAATGCCCCGACGTGTTAATATAACAAAACAAATCCTCAGTGTGTTTATAACTATTGTGCAAAATTTCATTTTTTTTTGTATGCAGAGCATTGATGCTCTTATAATTTCTACGCACTGGTTCCACCTTGTTTGTGTATGAAGCACTGATGCGTTTTAGGTTTTGTATGCCCCAGTGCGTTTAAGTTATAGTGAGCACTGGTGCGATCAAGTTATCCTGAGATCCTATGCATTTAATATAGTGTGTGCCTCGATGTTTGTGTAACTAGTATGTACGGGTGTCTATTTTACTATGTGCACCGAAGGACAATGAAATTTCGAATATCCGAGGTGAGATGTCGACGCCATTATTTTTATTAAGCACCGGTTCATATATTATAGTAAAGGCACCAATGTGTAAATAATATTTAGAGCCTCGGTGCATATAATCAACTCAACACACCGGTATGTAAATTATTTTTAGTGCCTCGGTGTATATTTTAAACATGAGCACCGTACAATTTTGAAACAATAAATTGTACGTTATATCGTTTATGCAACAATGTGTTTTCTCAATAGTTCATACTCATGTGTTATTATAATTAATGTGCATCGATGCATATGAATCCTCAAAATGCACTTCTTTCTATATTATGGCACACACCATCTAGTGAGTTCAAAAGGATACAATGGACTGATATGTATATATTTTAATTCATTATTTTTTACAAATTTTCAATTAATCATTTCAAAATCAAATATTTTTTATAATAATATAGTTTTTTATTTTTCTTATTGCATTTTGATATAATGATTGCATTAATGCATTATCCAACCAATTACACCTCTATTATTTGTAACAATGCAAATCATCCACATATTGATTATTTGGGAACACAACATTTTACAACATTTGACAATGCAATGAAATAACAACCTATTTTATTATATATGAATAAAAGACCCATTGTCATACAAAAAGGGACAACACAAAGGTCCATAATAATCAAATTGCAACCAATTTGTAATTGTTACACTTATTGGTAACATGTCCTCATGCAATTGGATAATACATCGAGTGCATTAAACAAAATCCTTGATTTTTAGAGACAAATATTCCAAAACATACAACTTGCAGTAACATTCAATTATATTGATTATGATTCATCAGTTGAAATGTTGTCATCACTCAAGCTGCATGCATGAATAATTTCTTCATCATTTGTAGGTGATATTGTACTTTGCATTTTTAACATAATGTTTTCTTGATCAACTTGTTTTTGATGTTCCGCCCCTTCATCTTCCATCTACAAACATATAAATAAATTGTAATAAGTATATCTACATTTATGTATATAGTAGAATATACATGATTGCGTGATTAAAAGAACATACCTTAGCACCGAGTCTTTCATAAACAATATACATTATTTCGAAGCCATGCTTCATGAATTCTCTCAAAATCTCCTATGTTGGTTGCATTCCATACTTTGTTTCCTGCATGTTTAATATAACATGACAAAGCACAGTCGATATAATCAATATAAAGTTTTCTTTTTTTACATTAATTATAAAACAAGGTAAATTAAACAACATAGCTACTTACAAAATTTTCAATCAAACTTTCATTCTTCAACATATACTCACAACCCATACTTAATTCAATGTTTATCAATTCATGGGTTGGCTCCTCTTTGTATGTTAGCACCTACTAGAATACATCCATGTACAAATGTAAATTAATTATTTAAATATAAAGATCACAACAAAAATGAAATCTTAAGAAAGGCCGAAAACGTAAAATACTCACAAATTTTGTGATCAACCCTTTTATTCCTCATCGTCCTATCTTATGTGTTGAATGGATTCTATTTTTTTTTCTTTTCCGCAAGAAAACATTTGAAAAATAGTATTTCACATGATAATTAAATTCGATGTACATAAAAGAATAAATAAATGATTATATATCTTTAATGCACATTGTATTTGGGATGACTCCTCTTGCGACACAATTATGTTCATTTCTTTTACCATTTTCTTCTACACTTTTTTGGACATCCCTATTGACTTGTCTTGGTTTTCCCATTGTTTGTCCCTTGGAATTTTCAAAATCTCCCTGAAAAAAAAAACTAGGAATCATCATATATAAAAATTACATAATTTAAAAAAAAATAAGATCCCAGTGCATATGGTAACTTAATACACACCAGAGCATCAACCATATTTATATGCACCGGTGCATCAACCGTACATATACACATCGATGTAGTATAGCAGTTCCGTTGTGAAATTGAAAACGTTTTTCAAATTTTTGTATTCAATCGATGCTTTATGAATCAAGAAAAACATGGCTTCCTGAGTGTTGTTTATTACACACCGTCGACCTATGAAAAAATTTAAGACATGGCGATTTCTGTATAAAAACAATAATTTTTCCATTTTAAACTCAACGCCGCACTTTGTAAACAACACGCCCTTATGCTTATCTAGGTAAAATGCACACCGCCTATCGCTAAAACAGTTTTTTAGTATTATTTCTAATTTAAATTAAGCGGTTCTGTATACATACAAATACACATCGGTGCTCTTACTATGTACATAGCACACTAGTCACCACAAATACATTTAAATAAAACTCAACAATGACAGGTTGATTTGGGATCCATTGCAATGAGTGGTTTCATTGCAACAAATAGGATACACCTATATATAAATAAACAAACCCTATAATTTTTTTTGATTAATTTTTTTTTTCCTTATGAAATATAGAAAGAGAAAGCAAAAAAACATTGAGGAAATTAGGGCTTCCAATACTGAAGGTAACTATGAAACCCCCTTTTTTTTGCTTAGGTATGCACTAAAAAATGTTTGAATCAAATAGGAGAATGACTAAGATGATTAATATAATGAAATCATATACCTGAAATTTCTCCCTTGCATATTTCTATAAGATCTATAGTAATCCCCCTCGAATTGGCTCTTAAAAAAAATCCATCCACTCCAAAGTCTTTGTTGATAAATCTTTGTTGTACAATTCTCCTTTCTAAATTTTGGCAAACAAATAAAAGAATGAATAGGATTTCCCTTTATAAATACAAAAACTCAATTTTCCTCTCATTTTTTCATTGTATATTTCGGCACATTGATGATAAATGTGCGCATTGTTTTTTTTTTTTTTTGAAAGTTACATTTTCGGTGTGCTATACGGTGAGTAGTGCACCGGTGTGGTGTGTACGTATAATGCACCGATTTATTTTCATAATAAATTTAAAAGTATTGATAGTAAGCATGCATTATTTTTCTAACTTGCTTCAGTTGATGCACTATATAGTTCGAAACACACCGGTGTGGTGTGTAAGTAATAACACACTATAAGATAGTTAAATTTGCATAATGAAAATGAAAACATTCACATTTAACTTTTGAGGATGCTTTTACTTTGCAGAGGAAATAACGAAGGTCGGTCTTTGTTGATTCACTCAATTAACACACCACTGTGTTTGGTTTATCCATATGCATTGGTTCGTCTTTATACGGTGAAGCACACCGTCAAGTTATAAAAGTTATATGACATAGTAGTGTAGGTCATTGTTACCTAAGGAGGCTTCAAACAAGAGTCACATACTTACAAGTCCTTTTCGAAATTATTTTTGAAGTTAGATTGTTCTATGCTACCCAAGATGACAGTTTTGGCTCAAATGCAAGAAAAAAGGAATTATAATATCAAATGGCCAATTCTTCAGATTCCAGCTCATTTCGTATCTTTGGAAGTCCTCCAAGTTCTCTCATGTCGATTGCAGTACGTCTAGATTTGATTGATAATTCATTTATTTCATTGAATTTATGATACGCATGCAGGTGCAGTTGAATAATTGTTCATTGAATTTTACAGGATCAAGATTCAAGATTGAGTTCAGATGCTCAAGACATTCCCGTAGTCCCAAAATTCCATAAGCTCTTATCTAGAGAAAGATACCACAAGAAGATGTTTGATGAAAATGGACAAATTTTTTACCCTACTAATCCTAACATGACATCTTACAACAACCATCATGGGTCAACAATATTACACCATGAATTGGATCTCTTTTATGTAGACAAACTCGTAGGGCGTAAGAAAAAGATGATCGAGTAATTGTATTTTTGGATTTTCAATGGGACTAATGTAAATGCATTACTTAATTCGACATTTGTTTTATAAAGTGGTT
>JZKD02S1844433.1:73954-87678 GCA_000966675.3 Picea glauca
GGGGGTGAGAGGAAGAGGAAGGATAGGAGGATAAGTAGAATATGAAGGGGAACTTGAGGGAGAGGAGAAGAGGAAGTATAAGAAGAGAAAAATAAGAAGAAGAGAAAAATAAGGAGAAGAGGGAAAGGAGAAGATGAAGTGAAGGGAGGAGTTTGTTTCATTCAAAATACTATGGTTTACAAAGGAGGAGTTTGTTCAAAGTGATCTGGTTCGTTTTCTCCAATTTACAAAGGAGGAGTTCATTCAAAGTGCTCTGGTTTGTTCAAAATGCTTCGAAAGAAAATGAATAATTCATTCAAAGTGATTTAGTTCATTCAAAATGATCCAGTTTACAAAGGAGGAGTTCATTCAAAGTGCTTCAGTTCGTTTAAACTCCTCTGAAATAGAGACAAGACCCTACCAAATTGTTTTTCGTATTTTGGCCATAACTTTTGACTCAGACGCTGTTTCATGCGTTCTTTATACCGTTGGAAAGGATTAATATCTTACACCTTTTCAACGGCCCCATAGAACACAACACCTCAATCACGAGCAGAGGAACCAGGGATCGAATTCAAGGAAGCTTATACAAATTTTCAATTAATTAATATTTTAGTTATATGGGTTCGAATGCTTGGCTTAATAGTTTATTTGAGGTTACTTCGAGGCCACTCATCTATTGTATGTCAAATAGTTCCATGTACCAATGCCAAGGGGAGGTTATACTCAACATCCTTGCAATGCGATCTACAAAAAAGAACAATAGATTAGCGACAACAACAACAACTGTCGCAACAATAGGGAGTAGCGAAGGGGATCGAACCCAAATGACTGAAGGATTCCAAACCCTATAGAATATACCAATTCCCAAGCCAGTCATTACGGTGGGAGAGGTGAAATATATCCAAAATATATGGTGTGTTGAAATATTGGGTCAATTGTCATTGATGTCAACCCTTGAAGAAAGTACGGTAGAAAATTCTGGTAGCCCCGAAGGTATGTTCATGGAACCCACAATTGATCGAGGAATAAATACATGAAGGTCAATGCACTTGCAAGTAATACTTTCATAGATGGATATTATGCTTCATATTGTTTTCGATGATAGGTGGTACGCCATGCGGCTCCTTACAATTGAGGAGATATGGCTTTGTAAAGTTGGAGGACCCTCAAGAATAATCTAGAAACCCTTAGAAGGTCAACAAGAAGTCAATTATTCTAGAAGCCACTAGAAATTCATTAATAAGTTTGCTAGTCAAAGTGGTTGCAACAAGAATTTAATTATGGGTAAAGTGGTTGTAACAAATAAGTTATGATTTTACTAATTATGGGTAAAATAGTTGCAGATCTTAAAGAACAATGATTTGAAATATGAGGGTAAACACCCTTTTATAGGCTTTATGCATAATGAATGCGATCGAAGGGGGGATTATACATCTCCACCAGAAGAGTTAATGGGAATCCCTCTGGTATACACGGGAAAGGATTATGGGAAAGTGTTTGGTGTATACCAGAGGCTTTAACATGAAGTGTGTCAACGAGATGGGATCTCCTCCGGTTTGACCAGAGGAGTTGGTAGGAAATCCTCCAATCAAACCAAAGGAGTTAGAATGAATTTGCATGGTGTGTGTCAGGCAAAAACAAGGGAACTCCTCCAGTACGACCGAAGAAGTTTGTAGGAACACCTTCGGTCATACCAAAGGATTTTGCATGAAGTATTGCGGTCGATAACTTTAGTGTTTCAACAAGGTTTAAGGGAAGTGTTCCGATGTTCATAAAATTAGTTGCAGGGAAATCCTATGGTGTACACCGAAGGATTTTAAACTAACTTTTCCAATGACCAAAAGTTGTCTTCAAAATTTTCCCAATTACCAAGAATAAAAAATGGAAATTCAACCAAAATAAGCAAATTTAAAGTAGTATTTTTAGAGAAAGGGATAATTAAATATTTTCATTAAGGAAAAAATCAAGCCAAGGAGTTTTATTGAAGAGAGAAAAAAGGGGCTCCATTTTCTTGGAGGAGATTTTCAAACAAAAAGCACAAGAAAAAGGAGGGTTGTTAGTGTCAGGAATAACAAATGGCGACACAATGGGCGAAGCCATGAATCTCTGTAGAGTGGTATCTAAACATAACCTTATGAGAGAAGAAGCAAGGAAATGCATAACCCAAGAGAGAAATAATAGGTCCCGTAGTTTTTCAAAATGCATATTTTTCCAAGACAAAGTTTGTGTGATATAAAGCATAATTTAATACCATGCTCAGAACAGATTGATTACCACACAATAAAATTTCAAGAACGGATATAGTTTCATACAAGAATGAGGAGTACAATAATGAACGGAAACGTCGAGAATGATGAAAATAAAAGTTGTTAATGCATTTATCTAGTATTTCTCCACTTCTAGTGAGCATCCATAGCCCCAACAAATTCACTATGGGCTCACAATCCTTGTTTCATTGCCACCGAGCATCCATAGCGATGATGGAGATAATTGCTTGTCCCACATGATATGTGATTCCTTTCCCCAATGCTTTACCTTTTTTATATATTGATTCTCTTATTTGCAGAGAACAATGGATGTGGGGATTCCAATATTCCTTTAAATCCATGAGGGATGACACCTATGAAAGTGATATTTTCCAACTTGATTATAGATGAGAAATCCCTGAGTAACATTCTATGGGTTACTACAAATTCCTTTCTAGAACCATATCCCCTTTGTTTTAGACAAACACACAAAATATTTTTTCTTTAAACATGACTCTTGGATCCTTTCTTTTTTACATTTTAAGAATACAATGCTTGTATAATGGTAAACAATGTTTCGCTACTGGGTCTGACTTGAAGTTATGCATGACCATGCTACATAGCTAGGGATGAAGCTATGTCTAGAAGCCAAGATATAGATCTCCAAGCTTTTGATAACAAATATGTTACACTTCAAGGGATATTCAAGATCAAGTCATCAAACCTTTGAGAAATTATGGGTGACCATTTCTAAGAAAGAAAATAAAAACCAAGAAGCAAACAAAATGAAAATCATAACATCGAAAATAAGAAATGTGCAAAGGTAAAGTAAAATTGAGTAGTAAATTAAAACAAAAACAATCTCTTTATTTATGTATAAAGTATGAGCTACCTTGAGGGCTAGCTGATGTAGTGTTTCAGAATTTGGCCATTAATAGGGAGGAGGTCAACTTCCCCTTCAATATTTTTCAAATGGTAGGTTCCTTGGACAATTTTCTCTTTGATCGCGAAAGGGATAAGCCACAATTGCTGAAATTTCAAATGTTTTTCTTCATCTTCATGTGACTTGCTCCATTCGAGAACCAAATTTCCAACTTGAAAGTATTTCTCACCAGCATAATTCTTATCAAACCAACGCTTAATGGTCTGTTGGCGAGTTTCAAACTTGTTTTTCCCTTTGGTATGATTCTATTCTAAGTTCAACAAAGTATCGATGCATAATTGAATGATGGGACATTCTCTCCCGCGATACTATTGGGTAAGTTGCAGGGAAGGAAGGTAAATATTTGAAGGTAGAATATCTTCTTTCCTGTAGACAAGTAAATAAGGAGAAGTCCCTATAGAATACTTGGGGGTGACATGATCACTCCAAAGGGAATTTGGTAGCACATTATGCCAATTTCTCTGTTGTTTGACTACAGTTCGTTTCAAAGTATGGATTATATTTTGTTTGTAGATTCAACCAATCCATTACCTTGAGGGTAATAGTTTGCTACATATTTCAAGGCAATCCCTTATTCCAAATAAAACTCAGCCAATTTAAGCGATGAAAAATATGTTGCATTATCAAAGACAAGAGAGTTAGGCATCCAAAACCTGGTTATGATATGATACTCAAGAAAATTCATTACCAGTTCATCATTTACTTTGGTTAGTGGTATTTATTTAGTCCATCTTGTAAAATAATCAATAACAGTTAGGATATACATGTGTTGTTTGGATGAGTGAGGGTTAATATCACCAATAATGTCTAGCCCCCATTGTTCCAAGGGATCTTCAACAACAACAGGATAAAGCGACACAATGACTCTGCTCTCCCTTCCAACTAATTTTTGGCATGTATCATAGTTGTGAGCATAAGCATGAACATCCTTAAATAATGTTGGCCAGTAATACCTGACACTTTGTATTTTATGATTTTTTTTGTCTTCTGAGAAATGGCCTTCATTTGGTTAATCATGTAGGTCTTTAAGGAGTTTATAAACATCTTGATTTTCAAGACAACATAGTAGAACTCCATTGTAATTTTTTATGAATAGGATGCCATGGATAAACTGATATTGTGTTGATTTCATCTTTAGAGCTCTCTTTTGTTTAGCATTGAGATGGTCCAGAGCTGTACCATGATGAAGAGTACTTGAGATCATTGTAATRCAAAATCTCAACATATGGAAATTGTTGGGTGTAGAGGGTTGGATTCYCTTTCCATCCATCTTCTTCTCGATTTCAAGCATCTATGATCCTAGTTTCTAACTTACAAATACCTTGACCTTTGACAATATTTGTTGGTTTAAACTCAAGATTGTATTCTTGTAGSGAAGTCRTCCAATTTCCATGTCACTCACCAAGMTCCCTTTGTAAAAAGAGAGATCTAACCTTAGGGTGAGGTACAATTACTTTGGTATGATTCTTCAAAATGTGTGGTCTCAAATGTTTGATGGMTTTGTGGACAACAAAGGCTTGTTTTTCCACCRGTGGGTAATTTAGTTCAACACCTTGTAACCTAGTTCTCATGAATGCGACGAGGCATTCATTCCCTTGTTCATMATTTTGTGTGAGCATTGTTGCAAGAGAATGATCAKAAGCAAACATATACAACAAGAAGCCTTTGGTAAAATATGGACTTTGTAAGGATGGTGCAACTACTATAGAGGCCTTGATGTTCTCAAAGGCCTCCTTTTGAATGAGGGTTAACTTAAACAAAATGTATTTCTTAATCATTTTTTGAAGAGGTTTTACGATCTCGGAAAAATCTGGAAAAAACCTCCTTATGAAATTAATCTTGTCGAAAATGTTTATTTTTCAATAAGCTCGGCTCAAGCATGAAGTTCATTCCATTTTTAGAATTTTACTTGAACCATAAACTTTTTTTTGCAGCAACCAAGATCACAAGAAGACATACCATTCGAAAGTACATAAGAAGTATCCTGGGAAACCCTTCTCAATAAGGGAAGAAAACCCAACCAATCCTTTGCTATATTCTTCAAGAGAAAGACCTACCACACCATAAAACTAGCACACAAAAGGGTGCTCACAAAACCTAGAAGACTAGTGCCCAAGAGAGGTGTGCACTTTTCCCAAGAACAAGTACTTGCTGAAATTTCCAAACTCACACTTGTGTTGTATTTCCTCAATGGGAAATTTACCTTTATTTATATTAGACTAAGCCTATCAACAATAGTGTCTATTGGCACAACAGGGCCGACCTCAATAACTCACAATATAATTAATAATTACCATATTAATTATCTTTCACTTTATGGCGGCGCTGACCTGTACCTTTTACATCACAAATATGGTTACAGGTAAGTCTAACTCTTGTAGAATATAGCAAGGGATATTATACACCCACTAGTGCTCAACCACTAGGGCACATCCATCCGTGCTCAACCACATGGATTTCCACATCTCTATCTCACTGCGTCTCACAGGAGAACCACACTCACTTGTGCTCAACCACTTGGATCACGTCCACCTATGCTCAGCCACAAGCACATCCAACTAAACAAATATATTTCTCACTACACCTCACATGAGAATCACACTCAATAGTTCTCAACCACTAGGATCACGTTTACCTGTGCTTAGTCACAAGCACGTCCAACTCAACAGATCTCTTTCTCACTGCGTCTCACAGGAGAATCATTTGGAGTATCACATCATCTCAACTCTCTACACAGAGGAGACCAGTACATCATTTCATATCCATCTCAGAGAGAACAACACACCCAACCCACGGGCTTCCCCACACAGGAGTACACAAGATTCCATCTCCATCTCAGAGAGGAACCACACCCCCAGCTCATGGGATTCCTCACCCCACACATGGAATAACGTTCCATCTCCGTCTCAGATATGAGCCACACACCCATCACACGGGAACACCCAACTCATGGGATTCCTCACCCCACACAGGGGCACCCAATGTTCCATCTCCATCTCATAGAGGAAAAACACACCCATCTCATGGGCACACCCAAATCATGGGCTTCCTCATAGGCCTAACTCACTCAGTCTGTGTCCTATAGGATGTCTCACGCAGTTGTAATCATCAACACTCACTCTCAGCTAGGGAGGCATTCTACATCATGCCAAGTCTCGCATGAAAGTACTCAAACTTCGTCTTGGCTGTAGTCATCAACACTCCCTCTCATCTAGGGAGGTATTCTCCACCAAGCTAGTCTCTCACGAAAGTACTCGAACTTCGCCTTGGCAAGCGGTTTGGTGAAGATATCTGCAATTTGCTCATGTGTAGGAAGGTATTGCACATGTACTTCCTTCCTCTGCACCATGTTTATGATATAATGATATTTTATCTCAACGTGTTTCGATCTATCATGAAACATAGGGTTCTCAGAGAGCTTCATAAAACTCTAGTTATCATAATGAATAATAATAGGATACATCTCATGATTAGATAAATTTGTCAGAAGCTTTCAAAGCCACACTACTTCGCGGACTGCAACACTCAATGCTATAAACTCTACTTTTGCGGTACTCAAGGCCACATAGATTTGTTTCCTGCTGCACTAGGAAACCATGGCAAACCACAAGGTAAAACAACAACCAGATGTGCTCTTCTGGTCCACTGTACTCTTTTCCCAACTGTATCGGCATATCCCTACAAACTCAAGTCCACACTGGAGGCATATCTCAGGCCATATCCAATTGTTCCTTGTATATATCTCAATACATGCTTTACTGTTATCCAGTGAGTTTGTCTCAGCTAACTCATGAATTGACTAAGCACATTCGCTGCATAGCATATATGAGGTCTGGTGTTAACTAGATACATCAATGATCCAATCAGCTATCGGTACACATGTGGATCAATCTTTTCTGACTCATCATCATTCATTTTCTTCAAATCCATTACCATCGATGTCGACATGGATTTGCATTCTGTCATATTGAACTTCTTTAATATCCTCATTATATATTTTGCTTGACTCAGGAGAAATCTCATTAGTCCTTTGTTATACTTCTTGTCCCAAGAAGTAGTGCATCATACCCAAATCCTTCATCTTAAAATCATAAGTCAAAGCTTGCTTGTATCCAACAACAAGGCTTCCTGAATAAGTCACCAAAATCAGGCTATCGTCACTAACAATGTAATAATATAAGTTTGTATTAGCAACACTCTTGTTGAAATCCAAACTCATCAAGAATCCATCCATCTTCTCATGCCAAGCATGAGGTGTATTCTTTAGTTCACACTTGACTTTCTTCAACCTTTATACATGATATTTCTCATCATATATCATGAGTCCTTCTGGCTGCTTGATGTAAACTTCTTCCTCAATCTCACCACTGAGAAAGGTTGTCTTTACATTCATCTGATGTAGTTTCCAACTCATGGATGATGGATGGAAGTGTATCAGACTACTAGATCACATGTCTTATCATAGACAACTCCCAGTATTTGTGGGAATATTCTAGCTACAAATCTCACTTTTATACTTCTTGACACTTCCATCAGCTGCATGTTCCTCTACCCCTTGCAAAGTTTGTCGAGCTTATACAAGTCTTTCATGGCCTACTACAATGTTTATGGGAATATCAACTAGATAAACTGGATCAATAACTTTTTCCCTCTGAACTGTTGAGGGGGAGAAGGTAATGTCTCTTCCATCCAGTAGTCTGATACACTTCCATCCATCATCCATGAGTTGGAAACTACATCAGATGAATGTAAAGACAACCTTTCTCAGTGGTGAGATTGAGGAATAAGTTTACATCCCTTGCAGAGTTTGTTGAGCTTATAAAAGTCTTTCATGGCCTACTACAATGTTTATGGGAATATCAACTAGAGAAACTAGATCAATAACTTTCTCCCTCTGAACTGTTGAGGGGGAGAAGGTAATATCTTTTCCTTCTTTTCAATTTGTTTGAATCCCTCTGAAGTCTGAAGGATAGATATCTTCTTTTACTTGTTTGCTAGATAATTTATGTCTTCTCAGGTGCTCTATTAAATCTTCAGTATTTTATGACTTCTAGCATAATAATCAATCAATAAAGTTTTGGACTCTCTTACTAGGGATAATGGTCCAAGTCATGAGGGCTCCCAGACTAGAGATAATACCCTTCACTTATTAAGAATGCAATCAACTATAGGTTTAATGATTAAATCAAACAATTTACCTAGGTCTGCAGTGATGCTCAATTTTTAATTTGGTTTAGAGGAAGTAATCCTCATCTCTCTTATCTTAATCCTTTTGAGGTGGGTCTGGATCAATGTTGACGGTGGAAGCATATTGTCTTCCTTTCTTCCTCGTTGGACAATTTCTTGCATAGTGTCCATATTTGTCACATCTGAAGCATTGGATCTCTGAGATATCTCTTCTCTGATTATAACCTAGAGCTGATGGAGTCTTCTCATCTCCGAATGTTTGTCTAAAGTTTGTTTTGAATCTTACCCCTTTCTTTGTATGAAGTGAAAAATCATGGTTGTCATCAAGGGAGTCTTCTACTCCTCTATTTCTAAGTTGAAGTTCTTCTTGGGTATAGTCTGTCCACATACGATTAAAAGTGGGTAGTTTTTCCCTTCCACTGATGTTTTGAAGAAAATGTTGCCAATGTTTTGGAATATTGTTGAGAGTGGAAAAAATAAGTTCTCTGTCAGATATGTCTTCTCCAATAACACCTAGCTGATATTTGATCTCTGATATCTTCATAAATAAGGTAGCAACTATATCACCTTTTGTCATCTTGGTACTTTGAAGCTGGCCCTTTAAGGTAAGGGCTCTCATAGTGTTGTCACTCTCAAACATATCCTTCAATGCTTCATACGTTTCATAAGCTGTCTTCAGGTTGGCAATACGAGGTAGGATATGATCTCTTATTGAGTAGATGATTATTTTCCTTGCCTTGACATCTTCTTCCCTTCTTATTTCCTTCTCTTCATCGGTAAATATCTCTGGTAAAGTCTTTTGTATCACACTCAAAATATCATATTCTTGAAGAGTGATCTGAAGTCTTGAATTCTAGGATCTGAAGTTGCTTGATCTATCAAGTCTATATTCCACTAAGGTTATGTTCTTCATATTTTCAGATTTCTTCACAAACTCTTGCCAACTAGACTTAGAAAACCTAATGGCTATGTTAGAATAGAAACATTAGGTTTTTTTGGGATTATGAATACCAAAAATATGCCTTAAGAGTGTCACAAGAATACTTTTGAGCTGAAACATTCCTTCAATGAGCTGCAGGAACCCTAAATTCAAAATTCTGTAGAAAATTGCGAAACCCTAGAAACCCTAGGGTCAAAAATTCAAAATGCTATGAATTTCACGCTGGGAGTCTTTGGAGGTGCGCTGGAGAAGGATGTACCCTTCTATGCCAAAATTAGCTTCAACGTACAAGTATTAGAGGATGAAACACCTCATAGAAGGAGGGTTGTACGTAATTGCAACAAACCCTAGAGGTCGTACGAAACTGCAGAAAGGGAGGGATGACTAGCTTTAAATGCTTGTGCAGGGGTTCTTCAATACCTATGCTCTGAAACCATGTTTATTTTTAAATAATCTCAGCTCAAGAATGAAGTTAATTTCATTTTTATCATTTTACTTGAACCATAAACAATTTGTTGCAGCAACCAAGATCACAAGAAGAAATACCATGCACAAGTACACAAGAAGTATCCTGTGAAACCCTTCTCAAAAAAGGAAGAAAACCCAACCAATCCTTTGCTATATTCTTCAAGAGAAATACCTCCCACACCATAAACCTAGCACACAAAAGGGTGCTCACAAACCCTAGAATACTATTTCCCAAGAGAGGTGCGTACTTTTCCCAAGAACAAGTACTTGCTGAAATTTCCAAACTCACACTTGCGTTGTATTTCCTCAATGGGGAATTTACCTTAATTTATATTAGACTGAGCCTATCAATAGAAGTGTCTATTGGCACAACAGGGCCGACCTCAATAACTCACAATATAATTAATAATTACCATATTAATTACCTTTTACATTAATTATCTTTCACTTTATGGTGGGGCCGACCTATACTGTTTACACCACAAATAAGGTTACAGGTAATTTTGACTCTTGTACAATATGGAAAGGGATATTATACACCCACTAATGCTCATCCACTAGGGAACATCCATCTGTGCTCAGCCACAGGGATGCCCACATATCTATCTCATTGCGTCTCACAGGAGAACCACACTCACTAGTGCTCAACCACTAGGATCATGTTCACTTGTGGTCAACCACATGCACGTCCAACTCAACATATATCTTTCTCACTATGTCTTATAGGAGAATCACACTCACTAGTGCTCAACCACTAGGATCACGTTCACATATGCTCAGTCACAGGCACATCCAACTCAAAATATCTCTTTCTCACTGTGTCTCACAGGAGAATCATCTGAAGTATCATATCAGCTCAACTCTCTGCACAGAGGAGACTAGTACATCATTTCATATCCATCTTAGAAAGAACAACACAACCAACTCATGGGATTCCCCACACAGGGGTACACAGCATTCCATCCTTGTCTTAGAGAGGAACCACAACCCCAATTCATGGGCTTCCTCACCCCACACAAGGCACAACGTTCCATCTTCGTCTCAGAGAGGAACCACACACCCATCTCATGGGCATGCCCAACTCATGGGCTTCCTCACCCCACATAGGGGCACATGATGTTCCATATCCATCTCAGAGAGGAACAACACACCCATCTCATGGGAACACCCAACTCATGGGATTCCTCACAGGCCTGACTCACTCAGTCTGTGTCCTAGAGGATGTCTCACGTAGCTGTAATCATCAACAGTAAAAGACTGCATGGAAATTTTGTTGTGTGGTGGTAGGATTTTCATAATAGCCTTTATTCTTTCTGGGTCCACTAAAATCCCATCTTTAGAAATAACATGCCCCAATAAAATTCCTTCTAAAACAAAAAATATGGTCTTCTTGGGGTTCAAAGATATACCATACCTTATGCATCTTTCGAATATTTGTTCCAGGTGCTTTAGGTGATCAACTCTTTGTTTTGAATAAATAGTGACATTTTCAGGATAAATCACCACACTTTGATCGATTAGACCTTTGAAAGCAATATTCATGGCCCTATGAAATGTAGTGGCAATTTTTATTATACCAAAGGGCATCCTTCGATATGCATATGTTCCCCACTTTGTTATGAAGGTGGTATTTAATCGGCCAGGTTCTACTACGAGAACTTGATTCTAACCTGAGAACAAATCCAATAGAGAGAACATTTTAGAGCCTGAAATGAGTTACAAGATTTTTTCAATAGGGTGAACTGGATAGTTGTCTTTATCAAAGGCTTGGTTCAGATTCCAGAAATATATGCAACTTTTTATTTCCCTCGACTTTTTTCTAACATGTACCATATTAGACACCCAAGTTAAATGACAAAATTTGAAGATTATCTGGGCATCTAACAACTTCTTTAATTCTTTATGAATGAGTGGTTCAAGGGTAGGATGTATTTTCCTCAATTTTTACTCAAATCGATTGACACCTTCCTTGATTGGAATCACATGTTGAATTATTCGGGTGTCATAAGTCTTCAGATCTTCATAAGTCTAGGAAAATAAATCATGATACCTTTTGAACAGTTACTTGAATGTGTGCTTTTTGACCTCCAAACAACAAGTTCCAAAATTGATGTACTTGGTCTACTCAGGGGTCCCTAGATTTACCAAAAAATGCATCATGGTAGAGCTGTTCGTTTTTGGATTCATCGGTTTTTTGAATTTGGTCTGAAGGTAGAATTTTTTTTCCAACAACAACACATTTCTTGGGATTGTTAGAAAAAACAAGATCTCGGAGCAATACAATGAAACAAATGAGGAAATAAAACACAAAAGATACACAATACAATAGAGACACAAATATACGTGGTTCACCCAGTGTGGGCTACGTCCACCAGAGAAATTTCCAGGTCCTTCCTTTATTATTATCCAACAAATGAAGGGATACAACCTACAACACACATGATGTAACTTCTTCTTCTTTCTCTCACAGTATCCTATCTCAGAATACAATATTCATAGTGATCCATAGCTGTAATACATTTCCCTCATAAAAGAGGGTTGCCTTCTAGGAAAAAAAAACCTAACATGACTTCTACTATCAGATCCATGACCTTATAATGAACGGTCCAGATTTACAATGAAATTACAATATACTTTTACAAGGAAAATTTTCCTTTGGGGACTCCACCCATGTTATAGCCCTAAATTTCCATACTAATGCATACATGGCCTTGGTCCTCTTACTTGCATATGTTTCCAAAGCACTGCTGAGAAGCTCTTCTTAATTTTTTTTTTTTGGAAGATGTACACACCCTGCACCATTACATCCCATGTACATACGCTTGTTGCACCACTAAAACTTGCGTACATATGCATGTTGCACCATTACAACCCACGTATGCTTGCAAAAGTTGCAAAAAACAAAAAAGTTGCAACGAATTCGTTGAAATTTACGAGCTATTGGAGGTTTCCCAACTAATCCGCCTTCTATAGCCCATCATCCAACTGAATAACCATCCTTTTGTCATATAAAAGGAGGTGTTGGGGTCTCATTTCCAATCCAAGACTAAGAACAATGAAACTTTTCCCGATTTCACTTCCCCTCTTTGCCCAAGATATTGCTACCTTTTGTGAGATATTTCCTCAACATTCCCTCATCAGTCCCTTCTTCCTCCATTAAACTCATTCCCTTCCATAAAATTGATTAGAAGGTTGAGAGAAGAAGTTCATTCAAGGTGCACTTGGAGCATGGTAAAGAGGAACCCGGACCAAGTTCGCAGAACGGTGGCCGACATAGATTGTAAGGTATAATATTTGTATGATGAATAAAATGATTACATTTTCTTTTCCCAAATGATGGTGTCTTGAGTATTTTTATTGTTTTATACTTAGCATCTAACATCTAACCTTACCTTATGTATAGAATAACATGCTTGTAGTTCTTTGTTTTCCTATCTTTGGATGCAGGTCATCTCTGGGAGGAGACGTGCAGTCAGTGGAACTTCCAAGCATGAGGAGATCATCACCAAACGTGGGATCAAAGGTATAGTTACCTGATCTCTTCTCTCATCTGCTTTCTTTACATTAGTTTTGGTATGTTTGGGGTATAATAGAAAATTGATCAACTTTTAGATGGTTATTCACTCTGTCTACATCTTGAACCCTGGTGTAGTTAAACGGGGGTTTTTCTCGCTAGCAGAACCGGCGACCATACTGGGGATGCTTGTAGGAGTTTTAGGGGATTTTGGGTTGTTTGATTGGTTTGTTTTCCTTTCAAGTTTCTTTCTAGTTTTCTGAGTCTGTCAAGGGATTTTGGTCACCTTCAGGGTGCATACCATTTGTCCCTACCCTGTAATATTGTCTGGTATTTTCTTTTTTTGAAGAGATACAGCCTGTATTGGGTCAGCCCGCGTACATATCTGCCCTGCTCAGTAAACATCCTGCGTACATACGCAGGTTGCTGATGCAATAGTCCACT
>JZKD02S1844444.1:9500-19574 GCA_000966675.3 Picea glauca
ATGCTTGACTCTTATAATCTATTATCCTTGTTATGACCCAAGGGGGCATATATAGGGTTAAATGTATGTGATATGACCCCAAGGGGGCATATATGGGGCTAAATGTACATGTAATGTGTAAATATATATGTAATAGGGTCGGTCTAATAGTAAAGTGACCTCATGTGTAGGTGTGAATAAGTATATATATAGATCGTGTATTCATTATTGAGGACATGTGAATTGTGATGTATGACATATTTGGATAATTGGAGGAGGTTCTCCTATTCTTTAAGGAGTTATTGTGTAACTCATCTCTCTTATCTATATTGGAGTCATAACAATCCCTTACATTGGATTAAAACATATGTGAAAATTCCAAGATTCCTAACCTACCCAAATCTTGATCATTAGTATTAGAAAACAAAGTATTTACCTCTATAGTTGCTATTGAAGCCTTACTGCTTCATTTGTCATTACAGGTATTTGGAATTTAATTCAACAAATATATTTGAGTTGAATGTGAGTATGGACTATATATGAGTACTAACAAGCATGGATATACCAATCCAACTCCCCCTACCAATCTTTTTGACACATTTAGTACAATATAAGGTTGTAGGTAACACAAACTCTGCTAACTCTCTTAACCTTGATGTAAGCATTGTAAAATAAATTAGTAATGAAACCCTTCATAAAAAACACAATAAAAATTATAATCAAATTTGTAGAACTCTTTAGTATAATTGTGTTCTAAGTCGCACCTTTGATGAAAACAAATCGATTCCATTTAGCGATGGAAATCCATGCAAGATAAAAAATCGATTCCATTTCCTTAGTAGCCAACTCATCCTGAATACTTTCATAACATTATCATGATCATATTAGTGATATTTTTCATTGTGGTTCATTTTCATATTTAGAGGCAAGTAAGATCGATGAGTGGAACCCACATGCCTTTTTGGGGTTTTAGTGTTTATTCATTCTTAATAATCGTCTTACACAACCAAAATGATCCCCAACGTATTAGAGGTATGATGGATAGGTTGTTTTTTACCAAGGTTCATTTTAGGCTAGTTTCACATGTTTTATGGACTTGTGTGTGAAGGCTTCATGTATTAAAACGTTGTAGTTTCCAACTCCCAAATAATTTTGTTATGACACCATGACATTATACTCATTAAGAGTTTTGATGTTCTTTAGTTTGCTAGAATGTGACTTTGAATTACTGAGATAAGATTCACAAAGTTTTCAAAAGTTTTAAAATTAATTATGCCACAATTAGAAATTACAAAATTGAAAAATAAAAAATATTTTTTCAATTTTATGTGAAATTAAAAATAAACAAACAAACAAACAAACAAATTCCTAATCTGAGATATTTCCCAACTACTAATCCCCACCTTAAATCGGACCTTGAAATCTTTTGTACATAACCCTTGCTGATGTGTTTTCACCTTGAAAGATCATGTACATAAATCGTGTTCATGTGTTTTCACCTCATAGTGTCTAACTGATCCTCTCCACCACATCATTTGCAAATCGACATTCATTATTTTGGCTAATGCATTATGTCCCATGTAATATTGTCTAGTGCCCCATCTATGCCACATGCTTGTCTCATTTCCATTGTAGAACACCTTTGTGAAAGGGAATATCCAAATGTAGAGCACATTCAAGGTTTGGTTGTTTTTATAAGGTACCATAAACATGAACACTACATTTTTTTCAATCAAATAGATAAATGAATTTTCAGTTAGGGTGCCCTCATGCATATACATATACATTTTTCAATGTGTATCTAGGATTTAAATTGCAATTGTTTTATGTTTGTATTCATGGTATGGCTCATATACTTTCAATGCAAGCCTTGAGAACTACAAAGGGCTTATAAACATAGCTAGGTTTTTTCCTCAAAAGAAAATCATAATTTTATTAGAAATTAACAAAATTGGAACTTTATGATTGATTGCTAACCACTTGAAAACCCTAACTTTGAGAGGACTTTTAAATTTCCAAAATTCCTTATACCACCAAGCCAATTCTTCAACCCCTTCTTCTTCTCCCATAAATCATATAGTGGAGGATACCTAACAACAAGGGCTTATAAAATAACAATTTTATGTTAAAGCAAGATAATTGGTGAAAAGTGACATTTCTTCTCTATGTACATGCAACAACATTTGGTGAAATGAGGGTTTAAATTTTGATTATAGAGTTACAAGATTGTAGGTATCAAACTAGTAAATATTGTAATGCAAATAGATTCTAGAATACCATATAGGTCATTCAAAACCTTAGATACATAATTTCAATTATTGTATCACACATTGTAATTAACCACCACCTTCAGCTTTTGCAACACTATTATTCAATAGGACACCAAAACATTTATACATCGTCAACATGAAAGTTGCAACCCTATTATATTAGAATATCTTGTCTAATTTTATAAACTTGGCCATCTAGAACGTCCTCCAAAAGAAACTTACATACATAAAGATATAGACATTTCCATATTTTTAAACAAAAAATCATTTCAAGACTAAGGATGTTTGAAAACTATTAACAAAAATACATCAAAGAAGTATTTCAAAAAATTCCTTATATACAGTGTTCTTCACATATCAATTGGAAATCATAATTCAGTAAGAAGTATCATATGACCTTTAAAAGAAAGGAGCATGAGAGAATTCTAAGAGGGCTCCATTAGTGTTGTTTTTTCAATAATTTAGGATTAAGCATGAAGTTCATTCCATTTTAGAATTTTATTTAAACCATAAACAATTTGTTTCAACAACCAAGATCACAAGAAGAAACACCATGCACAAGTACACAAGATGTATCCTGGGAAACCCTTCTCAACAAGGGAAGAAAACCTAGCCAATCCTTTGCTATATTTCTCAAGAGAAAGACCTCCACCACCATAAATACCTATCACACAAGAGGGTTCTCACAAACCCTAGAAGACTAGCACCCAAGAGAGGTGCGCACTTTTCCCAAGAACAAGTGTTTGCTGAAATTTCCAAACTCACAATTGTGATATGATTCCTCAATGGGGAATTTACTTTTATTTATATTAAATTGAACCTATCAACAGAAGTGTCTATTGGCACAATAGGGCTGACCTCAATAACTTATAATATAATTAATATTTATCATATTAATTATCTTTTACATTAAGGTGGGGACGACCTGTACCCTTTACATAACAATTAGGGTTACAGGTAAGTATGACTCTTGAACAATATAGCAAGGGATCTTATACACCCACTAGTGCTCTATCACTAGGGGCACATCCACAACGATGTCCATATCTCTATCTCATTGCATCTCACATGAGAACCACATTCACTAGTGCTCAGCCACTAGGATCACGTTCATCTATGCTCATCCACACGCACGTCCAACTCAACAGATCTTCTTTCCCACTGCATTACACAGGAGAGTCATCTGGAGTTCATCATCTCAACTCTCTTCTCAGAGGAGGCTAATACATCGCTTCATCTTTGTCTCAGAAAAATGAACCCAACTCATGGGATTTCACACGTTCACCTCTGCTCAGCGACATGCACGTCTAACTCAATAGATCTTCTTTTTCACTGTGTTACATAGGAGAATCATCTAGAGTTCATCTCAACTCTCTGTGAGGAGGAGGCTAGCACAACATTCCAGTTCTGTCTCAAAAAGGAACCACACACCCATCTCAAGGGCTCTCTCTCAGGTCTGTGTCCTGAAGGATGTTTCACACAACTGTAATCATCAACACTCCCTCTTAGCTAGGGAGGCATTCTCCACCAGGACAAGTCTCGCACGGAAGTACTCGAACTTTGTCTTGGTTGTAGTCATCAACACTCCCTCTTAGCTAGAGAGGTATTCTTCACCAAGCCAGTTTGGTGAAGATGTCTGCAATCTGCTCATGTGTAGGAAGGTATTGCATGTGTATTGCTTTCCTCTGCACCATGTCTATGAAAAATGATATTTTATCTCAATGTGTTTCAATCTATCATGAAACACAGGGTTCTCGGGAAGCTTCACACAGCTCTGGTTATCATAATGAATAATAGGATCCATCTCATGATCAAGTAAATCTGTCATAATCTTGCAAAGCCACACTGCTTCGCGGACTGCCACACTCAATGCTATATACTCTACTTTTGTAGTACTCAAGGCCACAGAGCTTTGTTTTTCGGCTGCACCAGGAAACCATGGTAGACCCCAAGGTAAAACAACACCCGGATGTGCTCCTCTGGTCCATTGCGTTCTCTCCCCAATTCACATCGGCATATCCCTACAAACTCAAGTCCACACTGGAGGCATATCTCAGGCCATATCCAACTGTGCCTCGTATATATCTCAACACATGCTTTGTTGCTATCCAGTGAGTCTATCTCGGTTGACTCATGAATTGACTAATGTACATTCACTACATAGCATAAATCGGGTCTGGTGTTAACCAGATACATCAGTGATCCAATCATCTTGTGGATCAATCTCGATTGAATCATCATCATTCATTTTCTTTCAAATCCATCATCATCAGTGTACGTATGGATTTTCATTTTGTCATACTGAACTTATTTAATATCCCCACTGTATATTTTCCTTGACTAAGAAAAATCTCATCGGTCCTATGTCATACTTCTTGTCCCAAGAAGTAGTGCATCATACCCAGATCCTTCATCTCGAAATCAGAAGTCAAGGCTTGCTTGTATCTAACAATAAGGCTTCCTGAATAAGTCACCAAAATCAGACTCTCATCACCAACAATGTAATAATGTAGATTTGGATCAACAACACTCTTGTTGAAACCCAACTCATCACAAATCCATCCATTTGATTTGTGAAGAATGGATTTGTGATGAATGGATTTGGATCAACAACACTCTTGTTGAAACCCAACTCATCACAAATCCATCCATTTAATCTTTCACTTGTTCCGTAATAGTAAGTCCCTTATTAAATGGTCAAATGAAGAATGGTTGAGTTGTTGGGCAGATTCATGAAAGATTAGAAGCGAGTAAAATCGTTGGGTTAGCTGGGTTGGAGAACCACGATCCCGATTTGTTTTTGCTTGAGAAATTTGCAGAGAATAATTATTAAAGCCAGATCGCTGGACTTAGGAGCTAAGTGGCCGAAACGTTTACCCAATGGGTTTTTAGTTTTTGCTACAGGATCCCAAGGGAACGTATTCGGCCTGCTCGATGACATTGAAAACCAGCAGCTGTATAGCCTATATGGTTACCCATTTGTAAATGGTTAAAATAATTGAAAAACATGATGAGAATTTTAATTAGAAACGGATCTCTTTGGAAAAGAACCGTCATAGGGCCCAATAAACGGTGGGATTGTTTAAATGCGTCATGAATCACATTAAAATCGTTTTTTGACCCTGTAACAACACCAAAACATCTCAATCTACCTTCATCGCTTGGCTTGAATACGTTCTTGTATTTGCAAAATAGTGTTGGCTTCGTTTGTGTAGAACAGCCACTATATGAATAAAGATGGAGATCATCCTGCGTTTGGATTTCCTTATCTCCAACTTTTCCCTTTCGCCATCCCTCATTATTAACTGCTGTGGACGTTCAAGTTAAGTTTCACATGCGTAATGAAGCATTCGAATATAGCCCAGGCGAAGTTCTTCATTACAACGCATGATTGCTATGGATGTCATCTACATAAACTATTGAAGCGATAAGGAAACTTCCAGCAATTCAATTAAGTACACTTAAATTTAATCAAGTTATTATGACCAATGATGATAACTTGAACCTCAGTCATCCCATCTCTGAGTTCGAAATGTTTGCTGCCATATGGAGTTTGGGGTCGTATAAATCCCTGGGGTAGGATGGCTTCTCTATCTCCTTTTATCCGCATTTTTGGGATTTAATCAAGTTTGATCTCAAGTGAATACTTCGGTATGCTCACCAAAGCTTGGGACTTTGGGGAATACCAATTCCTATTTCTTAGCCCTGATCCTTAGGAATCCAATCCCACTTTTATTTCTATAATGTGCCCCCCCATCTGCTTGTTCAATTCTTCATACAAAATCCTCACCAAAATTATGGCCTCCTGAGTAAAAAAAAATCCTTCCTAAAATTATTTGGATAACATTGTTTTGGTTCAGGAAGTTATACACTCAAATATTAAAGCTAAATGTAAATGTATGTTTATCAAGTTAGATATGGCTAACGTTTTTGATCATGTGAGACATGGATTTCGTTTTTAGGTCTTACAACATTTTTGGTTCAACACCAATTTCTAGTGATGAACTCAAGGAATGGCTATCACTTCAACAAACCAACATTCTTTTTTTTATGGTTCTTCATGAAATAACCCAGGGGCGGCAGGTTCAGGGGGGATTATTTTCAAACTCGTAGGAAATATTGTTGTTTGCTTTGCATGGGAATTAGACAATGTTTCAAACAACACAACAGAGACATGTGCCCTTTTTGAAGGCATCAGAATCACAAAATTAATGGGAATACAAAAGTTAGCAATCCTTGGCAATTTCATGTTGGCGGTAAGGGTGATTATAAAAATATCCATCGCGAGGAGCAATGTCTTCACATGTGTAATGTATCGCTCCCTTTCTCTCCTTAAGGAATTTAAAGAATTCTCCTTATTCCACATCAAGAGAAATCTTACTTCTAGGGTTGATAGGTGGGATAAGGTTGGTTCAAGGCTAGAGGAAGGTGAATTCATTTTTAATGGAGTTAAAAGGGGCCTTCCCATCCCATAATCATATGGAGTGCTCATTCAATTATATTGACGCTTGGAAGAACGTAAGAATAAATGGGTCGCGGCTTGCACATATGCCTGGCCAAGGAATAGATGGGCACATCCATTTCTATGCATGTGAAGGAAGTATATCCAGTGTGATAGTTATGGCTTTGAATCTCATTTCCCTCTATGGTGACATTGGTTGGTGTGGTGAGAAGTTGTTTGGATTTGAGGTGTTCGTGGGTACTTGCAGTAGGAATTCAACAAATGTGGGTGATTGTCTATCAATGTTAGACTTGAATGGGCTTCTGAACAGGTTCTCCTTGGTCTCAAGGTTCTCTTACTCTTCTCTGTAGCACTTAAGATTGCAGTTCTTTTCTTTTCTGGATTTTAAATTCGAAGATCTTAGTTCCCCCCAATTTATTTCACTTTTGGGAATGGTTATGCTTGTGGGTCATGGTATGGTAGACTGGTATGTTCTCTCCTTGCCTCGTTTATTAGAATGGAAGGTGGGTTTGTTGGTAGTTTACTTGGTTTCCTTAAATACTTTTTCACCCTTACCTTTGTCAGTTGGATTAATGGCGAGCTAATTGTTTGTGGGTTGTGGTGAATTGTTTATCCTCTCCTTGCCTCTACTATCAATCTATAAAGTGGGTTTGTTGGTTGGTTTCTTGGTTATTCTAAGTACTTCTTCATAATTGGTTCTCTCATCACTAGAATTTGGGTTAATTGTTGGTTGAGGACTGATAGCCTTGGCCATTTAATCTATCTCAAAATGGACCCCTCTTGGAGCGACATTAAGCACATTTTGCATAGGCATGAAGACAATAGTGAAGGCAACAGTGTGGACCTTAGGAAATTCATAGCCAAAGTAGGGGTAATGGACCATATTGTTGCATCTCTTCTTTAGCACATTGAGAATCTAGAGTTGGAATGTCAACACCTTAGGTCCCTAGTTATGCCACAACAATCCCAATCTACTTCTATTAACCAAGCTTTAGGGGTATCTCGCTTCAGAAACCCATGTGAAAAATAGGGAGGACAGGATGCGGTGGCTATGGAAGTAGAAGAAATTGTTTCGGTCCAAGATAAAGCGCAGGCCCATTCTAGATCATGAATCTTTCCATCAATAAATGTTCTACAAAAATATCTTTTTGCTTGGACAGTTTGTTAAAGTAATTTGCAGCCAGACTGCATGGATGTATAATAAGTAATTTACTATGTTTTTCAGCATGATAGCAGTAGAGAATACAATAGGCCTTGAGATTCAATTCCATCCCACAAGCACTCGATCTAGACCCCATTGACAATGATTATGTTTTCACTACCTACATAAAGATATGAATTTATGAAAATATAAGCAAAGGTCCCCCTGATCAAATTATGATGGAAAGTCACAATAGAAGTTGGACTCAACCTTTGTATTATGAACATGTTGTCTTTAGTTCTAGACTTTGCATTGAACATGGTCATGTGGTGTTGTCCTACCAAAGTCAAAGTCTTTGCTAGATACAAAAGGAAAACCTTGAAAACACTCTTAGATAAAATACTCATCATCAAACAACCATTGAGAAAATCCAATTAATACTTCCCAAGATTTAATACATTCTCATTCAACAATGGAAATTGTTCATGTAGTGCCAAATGGTAGTGGAGAATCCATTATTACAACCATGTCTTAGGGGCCAAACCCCCTCTCATCAATTCCTAAGAACAAAATTCATTGGGACTAAGAAAGAGGAGACATGAGTCAAATTGATTAGATCAAGAAATGGATATAGTTTCATTGTCTTCAATGGATGCAAATAAGAAATTAAGGGTGATAAATATTCCATGTGTCCATAATTTGGATGGTAGTTGGACAATGTCAAGAGAAATCCAAGGAACAAGGTAAAAATTGAAGAAATTTGATTTTCTATTTGGAATAAATAAATATGTATGATCATAGATGTTAATTGGACATGTATCAAGTCGATCAAATCAATCATTGTAATTGTAAAAAAAAATTGGTTACAATATGAAACAAACATTTTTATTTACCCAAAAAATTGTGTATTATTAATGTACACAATGCACTTTATATTATTTCATGCTTAGGTAGTAGAAACTATAACAAATTATTTTCTTATCCACCTATAGATTATAACATGTTTAGTATGCTTTCATGGCCCATACAACACAAACTATTGTTACATCACCTTGCTTTGTTATGGCAACAAAACTTGTTTTGTCTTTGTCATAGAAACAATGCTTGACTCTTATAATCTATTATCCTTGTTATGACCCAAGGGGGCATATATAGGGTTAAATGCATGTGATATGACCCCAAGGGGGCATATATGGGGCTAAATGTACATGTAATGTGTAAATATATATGTAATAGGGTTGGCCTAATAGTAAAGTGGCCTCATGTGTAGGTGTGAATAAGTATATATAGAGATCATGTATTCATTATTGAGGACATGTGAATTGTGATGTATGACATATTTGGATAATTGGAGGAGGTTCTCCTATTCTTTAAGGAGTTATTGTGTAACTCATCTCTCTTATCTATATTGGAGTCATAACAATCCCTTACATTGGATTAAAACATATGTGAAAATTCTAACATTCCTAACCTACCCAAATCTTGATCATTAGTATTAGAAAACAAAGTCTTTGCCTCTACAGTTGCTTTTGGAGCCTTACTGCTTCATTTGTCATTACAGGTATTTGGAATTTAATTCAACAAATATATTTGAGTTGAATGTGAGTATGGACTATATATGAGTACTAACAAGCATGGTTATACCAATCCAACTCCCCCTACCAACCTTTTTGACACATTTAGTACAATATAAGGTTGTAGGTAACACAAACTCTGCTAACTCTCCCAACCTTGATGTAAGCATTGTAAAATAAATTAGTAATGAAACCCTTCATAAAAAAACACAATAAAAATTATAATCAAATTTGTAGAATTCTTTAGTATAATTGTGTTCTAAGTCACACCTTTGATGAAAACAAATCGATCCCATTTAGCAATGGAAATCCATGCAAGATAAAAAATTGATTCCATTTCCTTAGTAACCAACTCATCCTAAATACTTTCATAACATTATCATGATTATATTAGTGATATTTTTCAGTGTGGGTCATTTTCATATTTAGAGGCAAGTAAGATCGATGAGTGGAACCCACATGACTTTTGGGGGTTTTAGTGTTTATTCATTCTTAATAATTGTCTTACACAACCAAAATGATCCCCAACTTATTAGAGGTATGTTGGATAGGTTGTTTTTTACCAAGGTTCATTTTAGGCTAGTTTCATGTGTTTTATGGACTTGTGTGTGAAGGCTTCATGTATTAAAACGTTGTAGTTTCCAACTC
>JZKD02S1844444.1:19584-36524 GCA_000966675.3 Picea glauca
CAAGGTTCATTTTAGGCTAGTTTCACATGTTTTATGGACTTGTGTGTGAAGGCTTCATGTATTAAAACGTTGTAGTTTCCAACTCCCAAATAATTTTGTTATGACACCATGACATAATACTCATTAAGAGTTTTGATGTTCTTTAGTTTGCTATAATCTGACTTTGAATTACTGAGATAAGATTCACAAAGTTTTCAAAAGTTTTAAAATTAATTATGCCACAATTAGAAATTACAAAATTGAAAAATAAAAAATATTTGTTTCAATTTGATGTGAAATTAAAAACAAACAAACAAACAAACAAACAAACAAACAAATTCCTAATCTTAGATATTTCCCAACTACTAATCCCCAGCTTAAATCAGACCTTGAAATCTTTTGTACATAACCCTTGCTCATGTGTTTTCACCTTGAAAGATCATGTACATAACCCTTGCTCATGTGTTTTCACCTTGAAAGATCATGTACATAAATCGTGTTCATGTGTTTTCACCTCATAGTGTCTAACTGATCCTCTCCACCACATCATTTTCAAATCGACATTCATTATTTTGGCTAATGCATTATGTCCCATGTAATATTGTCTAGTGCCCCATCTATGCCACATGCTTGTCCCATTTCCATTGTAGAACACCTTTGTGAAAAGGAATATCCAAATGCAGAGAACAATCGAGGTTTGGTTGTTTTTATAAGGTAAACCATAAACATGAACACTACATTTTTTTCAATCAAAGAGATAAATGAATTTTCAATTAGGGTGCCCTCATGCATATACATGTACATTTGTCATTGTGTATCTAGGGTTTAAATTGCAATTGTTCTATGTTTGTATTCATGGCATGGCTCAGATACTTTCAATGCAAGCCTTGAGAACCACAAAGGGCTTATAAACATAGTTGTTTTTTTTCCTCAAAAGAAAATCATAATTTTATTAGAAATTAACAAAATTGGAACTTTATGATTGATTGCTAACCACTTGAAAACCCTAACTTTGAGAGGACTTTTGAATTTCCAAAATTCCTTATACCACCAAGCCAATTCTTCAACCCCTTCTTCTTCTCCCATAAATCATATAGTGGAGGATACCTAACAACAAGGGCTTATAAAATAACAATTTTATGTTAAAGCAAGATGATTAGTGAAAAGTGACATTTCTTCTCTATGTACATGCAACAACATTTGGTGGAATGAGGGTTTAAATTTTGATTATAGAGTTACAAGATTGTAGGTATCAAACTAGTAAATATTGTAATGCAAATATATTCTAGAACACCATATATGTCATTCAAAACCTTAGATACATAATTTCAATTATTGTATCACACATTGTAATTAACCACCACCTTCACCTTTTGCACCACTATTATTCAATAGGACACCAAAACAGTTATACATCGTCAACATGAAATTTGCAACCCTATTATATTAGAATATCTTGTCTAATTTTAGAAACTTGGCTATCTAGAACGTCCTCCAAAAGAAACTTACATACATAAAGATATAGACATTTCCATATTTTTAAACAAAAAATCATTTCAAGACTAAGGATGTCTGAAAACTATTAACAAAAATACATCAAAGAAGTATTTCAAAAAATTCCTTATATACAATGCTCTTCACATATCAATCGGAAATCATAATTCGATAAGAAGTATCATATGACCTTTAAAAGAAAGGAGCATGAGAGAATTCTAAGAGGGATCCATTAGTGTTGATTTTTCAATAATTTAGGATTAAGCATGAAGTTCATTCCATTTTATCATTTTACTTAAACCATAAACAATTTGTTTCAGCAACCAAGATCACAAGAAGAAACACCATGCACAAGTACACAAGAAGTATCATGGGAAACCCTTCTCAACAAGGGAAGAAAAACCAGCCAATCCTTTGCTATATTTCTCAAGAGAAAGACCTCCACCACCATAAATACCTATCATAGAAGAGGGTTCTCGCAAACCCTAGAAGACTAGCGCCCAAGAGAGGTGCGCACTTTTCCCAAGAATAAGTGTTTGCTGAAATTTCCAAACTCACACTTGTGATGTGATTCCTCAATGGGGAATTTACTTTTATTTATATTAAACTGAACCTATCAACAGAAGTGTTTATTGGCACAACAGGGCCAACCTCAATAACTTATAATATAATTAATATTTATCATATTAATTATCTTTTACATTAAGGTGGGGCCGACTTGTACCCTTTACATAACAATTAGGGTTACAGGTAAGTATGACTCTTGAACAATATAGCAAGGGATCTTATACACCCATTAGTGCTCTATCACTAGGGACACATCCACAAGGATGTCCATATCTCTATCTCACTATGTCTCACAGGAGAACCACACTCACTAATGCTCAGCCACTAGGATCACGTTCACATGTGCTCATCCACATGCACGTCCAACTCAACAAATCTTCTTTCCCATTGCAGTACACAGGAGAGTAATCTAGAGTTCATCATCTCAACTCTCTTCTCAGAGGAGGATAATACATCGTTTCATCTCTGTCTTAGAACGATGCACCCAACTCATGGGATTTCACACATTCACCTCTGCTCAGCCACAGGCACGTCTAACTCAACAGATCTTCTTTCTCACTGTGTTACATAGGAGAATCATCTGGAGTTCATATCAACTCTCTGTAAGGAGGAGGCTAGCACAATGTTCCAGTTCTATCTCATATAGGAACCACACACCCATCTCAGGGGCTCTCTCTCAAGTCTGTGTCCTGAAGGATGTTTCACACAGCTGTAATCATCAACACTCCCTCTCAGCTAGGGAAGCATTCTCCATCAGGACAAGTCTCGCACGGAAGTACTCGAACTTTGTCTTGGTTGTAGTCATCAACACTCCCTCTTAGCTAGAGAGGTATTCTTCACCAAGCCAGTTTGGTGAAGATGTCTGCAATCTGCTCATGTGTAGGAAGGTATTGCACGTGTATTGCTTTCCTCTGCATCATGTCTATGAAAAATGATATTTTATCTTAATGTGTTTCAATTTATCATGAAACACAGGGTTCTCGGGGAGCTTCACATAGCTCTGGTTATCATAATGAATAATAGAATCCATCTCATGATCAAGTAAATATGTCAGAATCTTGCGAAGCCACACTGCTTCGCGGACTGCCACACTCAATGTTATATACTTTGCTTTTGTAATACTCAAGGTCACAGAGCTTTGTTTTTCTACTACACCAGGAAACCATGGCAGACCCTAAGGTAAAACAACACCCGTATGTGCTCCTCTGGTCCACTGTGTTCTCTCCCCAATTCACATCGGCATATCCATACAAATTCAAGTCCACACTAGAGGCATATCTCAGGCCATATCCAACTGTGCCTCGTATATATCTCAACACATGCTTTGTTTCTATCCAGTGAGTCTATCTCATTTGACTCATGAATTGACTAATGTACATTCACTGCATAGCATAAATCGGGTCTGGTGTTAACCAAATACATTAGTGATCCAATCAGCTTGTGGATCAATCTCGATTGAATCGTCATCATTCATTTTCTTTCAAATCCATCATCATAAGTGTACGTATGGATTTTCATTCTGCCATACTGAACTTATTTAATATCCCCACTATATATTTTCCTTGACTCAGGAAAATCTCATCGGTCCTATGTCATACTTCTTTTTCCAAGAAGTAGTGCATCATACCCAGATCCTTCATCTCAAAATCAGAATTCAAGGCTTGCTTGTATCTAACAACAAGGCTTCTTGAATAAGTGACCAAAATCAAACTCTCGTCACCAACAATGTAATAATGTAGGTTTGGATCAACAACACTCTTTTTGAAACCCAACTCATCAAGAATCCATCCATCTGATGTGGTTTTCAACTCATGGATGGTAGTACGGATAGAAGTGTATCTGGCTTATTGGATCAAGTATCTCATCATAGACAACTCCCTTTGTTTGTGGGAATCCTCTGGCTACAGATCTCGCTTTGTATTTCTCGACACTTCCATCAGTTGTATGCTTGATCTTATAGATTCACTTGGAAGTCACTACAGACTTCCCTTCTAGTCTCTTGAACAATATCTCATACATCATTCTTTAATATATTCTGGTATTCTTCTGTCACGACAACTTGTCATACCTATTCACCTTTCATTTCTCCGTGTCAAGAAGGCTCAAAATAAATGATGTGGCTTATGGCTGAAGAGTAGCTCGAAAATATCTTTGTTTTATCGGGATGTGCCTTGAGGGGCTTGTGTGTTCCTCTGCCTCCTGTGGATTTTTTTGAGCCAAGGAAGACCATTTATACCCTACTTTAATATCTCTGGATATATCAATTGGAGAAATTGGATCAACTGGAATAATGTTTGTCTCCCTCTGAACTGTTGAAGGGGGAGAAGGTATTGTCTCACTGTCAATCTCCATCTGAGATTCTTTGGATCTTTGAATGGCTATCTCTTCTTCAAGGAAAACATCTCTTCTTATCTCAATCTATCTATGACCAGGGATGTAGATCTGGAATGTCTTCGTCGATTCATTGTTATCCCATAAATGTATCCTTTCTCCCTGAAGGGTTTAGCTTGGACTTCTTCTCTTTGGGTACATGAAAATACATTGGGCACCCAAATATCTTGAAGTGTTCAATCTCAAGCTTCACTCCGGTGAAGGCTTCTTCAAGAGTTTATGTTTTTCAAGGTCTAGTGAAGAAACTTGTTCTGAACATATATTGTGTCATGCATGCTTCTACCCATAGAATGATAGAAAGATTATGATCATGCATTATTTCATTGGTTTCCTCAATGATGGTTATATTCTTCCTCTTTCTCAAATAGTTTTGACTCCCTTTGAGTCAAGTGACTCCCTATGAAGGATAAACATCTTCCTTTATTGTTAACCTGTCTGGAACAAGAAAACAAGAGGAAACAAAACAAGAATATCTCCTAAAGGATAATAATGAGTACATTTCTAGAATCAAAACAATTTAAGGATTGTTGTCACAGATACAACACCTACTTGTAATGTAGCAAACTTTAGAAATATAGGTTAGAGGAATGACAATTGCAACAATCAAACCTCGAGTCTTCACTTCCAGTGTGTTGTTCCTTTGAATGCACTGAGATCCCTCTGGATCCATGACTTCAGCAAAAGGTTCCTTCCTCCTACAATTACCCTCGTGACAATGATACAAATAATATATATACAAGTGCATACCTAAGGGTGTTGATATGATTTCTCCAATGGCACCTGGCTGATTTATGTCCTCTGACATCTTCATGAAGAAGGTAGTCACAACATCACCTTTTTTTATCACCCACAATAAGTCTTTCTCTGAAGTCTTTTCTTCCAGGAGCTTGAAGTTTCTTGATTCATCAAGCTTATCTTCCATCATAGTTTTGTTCATCATAATTTTAGATTCTTCACAAACCCTTGTCAACTGGGCTAGAAAACCTAACAGCTAGGCTAAACTAGCACTTTTAGGTTTTGTTGGACTTATGACTACCAACAATAAGCCTTTGAAATATAGGAGAACACTGGTGAGTTGGAGATCTCCTTCAATGAGTTGCAGAAACCCTAATTCTGATTTTTTTGTAGAAATTAGCGAAACCCTAGAAACCCTAGGGCCAAAAACAAAATTCTCGGAATTTCACTTTAAGAGCTTATGGAGGTGCAATGAAGGAGGTCGTACCCTCCTGTCCAAATTTCAGCCCCATCGTCCAAGTATTAAGGGCTGAAACACCTCAGAAAGGAGGGTCGTACAGATTTTCTGGAAACCCTAGGAGGGTCGTACGGTTCTACAGAAATGAGAAGATGATTGGTATATTCTTGTGCAATGAGTTCTTCAAGACCTATTCTCTAATACCATGTTGATAACTTATAATATAATTAATAATTATCATATTATTATTAACAACAGGGCCAACCTCAATAACTTATAATATAATTAATAATTATCATATTAATTATCTTTTACATTAAGGTGGGGCCAACTTGTACCCTTTACATAACAATTAGGGTTACAGGTAAGTCTGACACTTGAACAATATAGCAAGGGATATTATACACCCACTAGTTCTTAGCCACTATGGCCACATCCATGGGGATGTCCATATCTCTATCTTATTGTGTCTCATAGGACAACCACACTCACTAGTGCTCAGCCACTAGGATCACGTTCACCTGTGCTCATCCATAGGCACGTCCAAATCAATAGATCTTATTTCCCACTGCATTACACGGGAGAGTCATCTGGAGTTCATAATCTCAACTCTCTTCTCATAGGAAGCTAATACATCATTTCATCTATGTCTCAGAACGATGCACCCAACTCATGGGATTTCACACTTTCACTTGTGCTCAGCCATAGGCACATCTAACTCGACATATCTTATTTCTCACTACATTACATAGGAGAATCATTTGGAGTTCATCTCAACTCTCTGTAAGGAGGAGTCCATCACAACATTCTAGTTCTGTCTCAAATAGGAACCACACTCCCATCTCAGGGGCTCTCTCTCAGGTCTGTGTCCTGGAGGATGTCTCACGCAGCTGTAATCATCAACAATTAGATCCAAGGAATATACCAATATCCTCTCATTAGATCCAACTCCTTCTTTGATATGCCATCTGCCATCATATTCCTCTCTTTGTATATGCGCCCATCTCAAATAAAAGTGAAACCTACCAGTAGAATCCAGACCTCATCAAATAAAGGTTGTAGTGTAAATTTCCTTAAATCATATTACTTCCTTGTCCATTTTATAACCAAGAGAGATCTATGAAGATCTGTAGATGATTCAAGAAATATCCCATGGCCAAAGTCAAAAGTAGCTTTAAAGCCATCAATTAAAAAAAAATTGTTTCATTTTCTAGAGTGAAATTCACATTTTATATATATGTTGCATGCATTTCCATAGTAAAATTGCTAACTATTTTTAGTGTCAAGTTCAATGTCATCTATGCACTTAACTTCATTAATGAATATCTCTAAATCCAACTTATTTTGGATGTGCGATGCATCTATTGCATTTTCATACAAATTTGTAGTTGGTTACATTAGATATGTCTAAATTGTTGGAGACAGTATCAAAATTCCTTCTAGCATAGTAATCTGACTTAATGGCACTTATTTTGAGCTTGGTAAATGTCATAATGACATCACCACTATAGAATCAGGTTTCATAACATTTACAGAAACCTATATCAAATAATATTTTATTGTCTCCAGGATATTATTCTCATCGAGTAATATCCTAAAGAAGGGTTGATTGACCCTTCCTCCAGCATAGTATTCTCATGGAGGGGGAGCATGGAGAAGGTACAATTGACCATTCTTCCAATGTGGTATTCTCATGGAGTGGGAACACAGAGAAGGGTCAGTCGACCCTTCCTAAATCATAGTTTTCATGTAAGGGGGATCCTGAGGAAGGGTTGGAAACCTTCTTCCAACATATAATTCCCATGGAGGGGAATAATGGAGAAGGGTCAGTTGACCCTTCCTCAAAAATGGTATTCTCATCATGAGGTATCCAGTGGAAGGTTTAGTTAACCCTTCTTCAAGAATGGTATTCTCATGGAAGGGGAGAATGGAGAAGGGTTGGACAACCCATCCTAAATGATGTGTTCACATTTAGGGGTATCCAGTGGAAGGTTCCACTGGCCCTTCCTCTAGAAAAAAAAAATCATAAAGGGGATCTTGGGGAAGGGTCAGTCAACCCTTCCTCTAGCATAGTATTTTTATGGAGGGGAGCATGGAGAAGGGTCATTCGACCCTTCCTCAATGATAATATTCACATCATGGGGTTCCTAATGGAAGGGTCGATTGACCCTTCTTCAAACATAGTATTCTTATGGAGGGGAAGTATTGAGGAGGGTTAGTCAATCCTTTCTAAAATATGGTATTCATGTCAATGAGTATCAATGGAAATGTCAGCAAACCCTTCCATAAGAAATGCTTTCTAATAAATGGGGATCCTAGGGAAGCATGGGTTGAACCTTTATCAAAGACGGTATTCTCAATGTAAGGTAACCAATGGAAGGCTTGGGTGACCCTTCTTCAAGCATAGTATCCTCATAAAGGGGGAGCACGGAGAAGGGTAAATTGACCCATCCTTGAGGAATAATGGTATTTGTGTCAATGGGTATTCAAAGGAAGGGTCATCCAACCCTTCCTCTAGAAAATATTTGGTATGAGGGTAATCCTAGGGAAGGGTTTTCCAACCCTTCCTCTAGCATAGTATTCTCACGGAGGAGGAGCACAAAAAAGGGTTGGTCAACCCTTCCTCAATGATTATATTCGTTTCATGGGGTTTTCAATGGAAGGATCAATTGACCCTTCTTCAAAAATATTAATGGAGGGGGAGCATTGAGAAGGGTCAATCGGCCTTTCCTGAAGGATGGTATTTGTGTCTAGGGCTATTTAGTGGAACAGTCGGAAAACCCTTCCTAAAGCAATGTTTTTTAAAATGATCCTGAAAAAGGGTCTCCTAACCCTTCCTTCAACATCTGATTCTTACAGAGGGAGAGCATGAATAACAATCAACTCACCCTTCTTCCACCATATTATTCTCATGGAGGGGAAGAATGGAGGATGGTTGGCTAACCCTTCTTAAATGATGGTATTCCTGGCATGGGATATCTAGTGGAAGGTGTTAGCCCTCTATAAATTTTGTCTGATTGATAGACAAATGATAGAGGTAATTGTTTCAACCTACTTTAGAGTTGAAGCACTAGCCTTCTCAACTCAAAGAGGGCTCTCTCGTGTCACTTGATGATTCTTTGGAAATTGGTGGCTAGATTTGGTTTGTTTGGGGTTTTTAATGAAGTTGTTGGCAATGAAGGGGAGGAACACTCAGGGCCATGGAGTCAAAATTCTGAAATTGAATGAAAACAATGATCAACCAGTAGAACTATCCAGAGGATAAAGGATAAATGAGGCGATGAATCTGAGTTATTCTTGAAATTAAATAGAGTGTAGGAAGATAAAGAGAACAAATAACTGCATTGGAGCATTACTTAAACAAATTCTGAATTAGTTAAGAAGACAATCACACAGTTTAAATTGCTTAAACCAAAAGCATCACAAGATGAATTATGGGCTTTTAGCTATCCAATTTAAACAGGAGAGAGTGTAAATGCAATAAAGGATCATAGGAAATACATACGATGAAAGAAGAAAAAACTCATATCACCATCAATTAGAATCTTTTCATAGAGACTTCAAAAGCTTCTGCATATATATTCAATTTAGCTTCAGAAAATTACAATAGAGTTCGAAACAACCAAATGGTGCTCTTGCACTTCTACCAACATTAATTCAATAAAATGCCCCGACATTTATACAATTCGATTACAATGGCTGAAACCGAAACGTTTCAACTTCTAAAACTAATAATAGTAATTTCAACTAACAGTCTCGGTATATGAACCGATTTACAATGATTACTCAAAAGACGTTTCAAAACTAAAAACACATTTCTCTGACTGCTCAGCTTCCTTTACACCATCTGGCTTGTCCCGGTCTTCTATCTAATTCATTGGTTGGGTGACATATGGAGGTCACTTACTGGTTCCGGGGAAACTGCATTTCGTCTTATCCAGTCGCACGATTTCCTTCCATTGCGAGTTAGAAGGAATCTTGTAGTCCATCATCTCCTTAATTAGAATCTCTAGGTCAATGCACGTGGCATAGGACGTAATCAGAAAGCCAATCTTCATTGTTTTAAATTGATTCAAAATTTCAAAGTTTGTGGCCAAATACTCTACCAGACTTGGGCCTTTCAGACTTTCCTCCATAGCTTCAAATTTGGAATGGTCAATCCTACACTGAATGAGAAGAGAATTGTATTCTTCTTGACTGTATAATGAACCTTTGCCATCCCAAAATGGTGGGAGGCCCTTGACAAACAATTGTTCAAACGTGTCTTTAAACTCCTGTATACTACACTCCATTTGCATAGCTTTGTTCTAAACCGATTTGAGAAAGTTGTTCTTGGCGATGATTCTTCTGGCCCAGATGATCAAAGCAGTTTTGTCCTTTACCCCAATAGTTTGAAGATCATCAATGGGCATGAAATTCAGTATATCAATAGCGTTCTGGGCCCATTCTGAAAGTTTCTTGGCCAATGTTTCATTAACAACAGTACACCTACTTCGGGTTGTGGTAGCCACATTGTCTTTGTCATTTATAAAATTTAGATAAATTATGAACTTAGCGGCCTCTGCAGCAATAACATCCCAGATCACATGTTTAGCTCCTTGCAACATTGTTTTACCTTTTAACCTTGTCCTCAGCTTGCTTATCCTCTCTTGCAAATCTTGATTCTCCCTTTGGAGTGGATCCATCCTTTCATCTCTTGTTTCAGCTTTTCCAAGGCTTCCTTAAGGTTTTTGATTTCCCATGTCTGTAGACTCACTTGGAACATGGCTTGGACCAATCCATCAGTGCTTGACCCAGCTTCCGCAATAGCAGGTACAATGATAGCCATATCTGATGTTCCTACTTGCCCATGTAACCAATTCTCTTTTTCCTTTTCCAGCTGCAACACTTTAGCTTTGTAATTTAGTGCTTCTTGTTTGAATGTTTCTTTCTCTTGCTCAAGGGCAGCCAGCTCTGGTGCCTAAGGATTTTCAGTAGGGGACATATTTAGCTTCTTCTTCAAACCCTGGATTATCTTGTCTTTCTCATCCAAGTAAGCCTTTACTCCTTGAGGGCATTCAGACTCCAATATTTTGACCTGTGTCTGCCAGGATTTGTTGGATGCTTTCTCTTATTTGAATTGTCCATCTAGTTTGAGTGCATGTGTTGTCAATCTTGAAACTTTCAGACTTAAGCTTAGATAGTCTAAGTATAGCATGTAACTAGAATTTATGTGAAAATTTACTTTATCTGGGGCACCAATATTCTCATAGTGCATCTTGATTTCAGACACTTTATCATCATCTGCTATTGCTATGTTAAATGTCTTTATTTCTACATCTCTAACTGAAAACAGGGACGTCTTGTGCTAGGAGAGCTTCTCTACTTCAAGCAATAGGTCTCTTATCTCACTATTGGACATACTTCCTTTTACAGCATACTGGTTCATCAAATCTTATTTGGATTGATATACTGCCCCAGGTGTCTTGCTGAATATGTGCTTCTTGCTGCTAAAAACCCTTGTGTTGCTTTCACTTTGTGGCATGCTTCCTATACCATATTCTTCTGTCTTGCTTACACTTTCCACCATCTCCATGCTCTTTTTTTGTTTATGTTCTTCTTCTTCCAGGTCAACCACTTGAGAGGGTGGTGTAATTTTCATCTTCTTGGGAATATCTTGTTTACTACTGGCACCCAGGGCCTCTGAATTGTTCCTCTTATTATAAACACTCAACTTTGGGGTTTAACAATCAATCTTGGAGAAGATTTCTGCATCTGGATTTGCCGAGGGGCAGACTGTGTTGGTTTTATCCAATCATGCTGCAAAGTGACCTCCATATCTGTACATGTTTCCAGATTAGCCAGTGTGTCAAATCCTTCAACATGCTCACACTCATAGGGGCTCAATTGTCTCATCAACCTTCTCTTTGATATGATCTAATGCGAGTCATATTTCTTTCCTTGCAATTGTGTAAACCCAAATTCATTGAATTTGGCTTGGATCTTAGGTAAACAAGATTTGTTTTTTACCACAAAGGTCCAACTATGAAAGGGAATTTTAGGTTAAATGCCTTGTGTGCTTTCAGAAAGTGATTTTTTCTGAAATGTTCCTTTGTCCAATGAACTCTAAGGAGAAAATTCTGGGAGTCAAAAAGAATGGTAAAAGATAAGGTCCTTCTTGATATCCATACACCCCATACACCCATATCATAGTAGATTGTATGAACAACATCCAATATCCTACTCTTCTCTCTGGATTTGGTTGTAAAAAACTTTTCATTTCTTCTAGAACCCTTGGCAAGTCTGAGCCGAATATAAGACTGTACACCCTGGACATGATCTTATTGATGAAAATAAGCATGGTGATCCTTTTACATTCAATTGAGATGAAATCGGTTTTAGGGAATTCGATCTTGTTCGATTCCAGAAACATCCTCAGCAAGTGCGTATAGTATCTTAAGTGTCTCAATGAACTGAAGTTTACTAGTTGTCGATGCATATTATCAACGATGAATCTGTCAAAACTAATACAGACCGATCGGCGAGACTCTGACACAAAAAAGGTTAACAGGAAACTTAACATGACTTCTACTACGAACTTGTCGTTATCTAACCCTAAAATTTGGCTAAGCAGGGAACAAGCCCATTGGACCTCGATGATCATAACGTTCACATTGACAGGTAACGACAGACTTTCCGAGTGGTGTTCAGGTTTGAAAATGGTTTGCAGAAACAAGGTTTTTACTTCTGGAGGGAATTCTCTATAAAATGTGATCATCTTCTCTTCATAGAAGGGCTCTAACGCTATGGAGGAGGACTCTGATACACTGAGGGTATGTCGGAGTGACGGGTTGTTTATTTCACATAAAACCTCTGACCCTAATTTATTCAAAATGAATCTTTCTTCCTGTGAATATTGCTCGGCACGCCATCTTATGAACTCAGGGAAAGGAAACACTACTTCTATGACATTAGGGATAATGGAGGCTTGAGCCATTATGAGGAAAGGGATACACTTCCCAACATTGTCTAACAAATTCGATCTGGACACAGAAACGAGTGAGACTGTTATCTCTGTGTCGAAAACATCGGAGTCTCTATCAATTAGGGATTCTTCTCTAGAGGCGATGTCTTGTTCATTCACGGATAAGATGACACGATTAGCGACCATTTTGAAAAATACATGTTAAGCAGTGAAGAAAACGCGAATCTAATCCAACTTTGAGCTTGAGTTTCGAACGGGTGCTTTGTGCCAAATTTTGAAAGTTTGAATGCTACAAAGTATCATAAAATAATGTTGGGGATCCTCCTTTTATATGTGCATACCGACATCGAGGATTGGAGAAAGCGGTCTTAGGAAAAATACTTTTCGCCCCGATGTAGCTCTAGAGGTGCCACGCATCCATGAACCAAACCATAATGGTTTTCCCTAGCCTACCTTCGAACGATTAATCCTTGCGCTAGTTCAATCGTCGATACGAGTTTCAGTTGTTGATCTGGATTTCTCTAATTTCTACAGTCCATCGTGTCCCAGAAACTTTCGATATCGAAGATTGGAGAAAGTGGTCTTAGGCGAACTGCTTTTCGCCCCGATGTAGTTCCAAAGGCGCCACGTGTCCATGAACAAAACCATAGTGGTTTTTCCCAGCCCACATTTGAGAAATTATCTTCCCCACTGCTTCATCCCCCGATACGAGTTTCAATTGTTGATCTAGATCACTCCAAGATCTACGGCCCATCGTGTCCCAGCAACTTTCGATATCATAGATTGGAAAAATCAGTCTTAGGCAAATTTCTTTCACCCTGATGTAGCTCTAGAGGCGCCACGTGTCCACGAACAAAACCATAGTGGTTTTTCCCTGCCCGCCTTTGAGAAATTATCTTCTGCGCTGCTTCATCCCATGATATGTCTCTCAGTCGTTGATCTGGGATACTTTTAGATCGACAGTCTGCAGAATCCTGCCCTTTGCACCTCCGCTATATTTTTTTCCATGCCACCATATAAGACTTTATCCTCCAAACTATCACACTTCCATAGCAATGTGCCTTTTTCGCTAAATCTCTGAAACTCGGATCCTGATATGAAAAATGTTATGATGATAACATAGGCTCCAACTGGGGATGTTATCCTCCCTACGAGGTAGCAAAGAAATGAAGACCAAGTGCCTACCCATTGGGTTGTGGTCTATTTGCGCGATCTTAATCCGTTGATCTTTATTTGAAAAAAACTTAAAATCTGTCTAGCATAGCTCAGGGCCTTCACCTTGGGCTTCAACTATGCCACTTTTATTCCAACTTTTCATGTGTAAAGAAAAACGCAAAACGACTATATACAATGAATGGCGGGGTGATGATTTTTCAAACAATGTAATGCTTGAGGAACCTGCCATTCACAGGACCTCCTCCAACGAGTTTTCCATTACTTTCCCATAACAAATAGGCATTGCCCCCACAGTAAGCTACGATTTTGAATGGACCCAGCCATAGGTTATCAAATTTCCCATGTTTTCCCTTATCTTTGTTTCTGGCATCCCATTTTAGTACCCAATCTCCTGGTTCGAAGTCATCCACCTTGGTATGTCTGTTGAAAGCCTCTTTGATCTTGTCTTGTCGTAGTTGGGCGTTATGAAAGGCCTTTTCTTTGGTTTGTTGTACACTGATGAGATCATCATCTCTTCTCCTACTAGCGTCTACTTCTGCTTCTTGTTCCTGTAAGAAACTTCATTACCGACAATCCTAATACAGTAGGAAAAATTGCTTCAGTGTCGTGGACGATTTGGAAAGGGGATGTGGAAATGGATCTCTTTGGGGATATTTTGTCAGCCCATAGTGCGTGGATGATCTTTTTGTGCCATGCCTTTTTATTTTCTTGCAACAATTTTTTTATGATTCTGACCAATATTTTATTCGAAGACTTAGCCAACCCATTCCACTGAGGGTAGTATGACGTGGAATGACCCAGGATGATGTTGTAATCACTACAGAATTTCTACAATTTCTTAGACTTGAAATTTGCATTGTCTGTTATAATTTTGATCGGGCATCTGAATCTGGAAAGAATAATATCTTCTAGGAATCAAATGATGACATCATATGTAGCCTACCTGGTGGGGACTACCTCAATCCACTTAGTGAAATAATCGGTCACTGTCAGGATCCATTTGTGTTGGGTAGAGGATTGTGGATGGATTTCCCCTATGATATCAAGGCCCCATTGTCTGAAAGGAGCTTCCACTGAAATGGGTTTTAAAGGTAGAGCCTGCAATTTTCCTTTCCCATCAAAAATTTGGCATTCATGGCACTTTGAGACTTCTTTATAAACATCGGGAAAGATGGTAGGCCAACAAAATTCAGCCCTCAGAATTTTATGCACAATTGTCTTCCAATAATGATGACCACCATAGTCACCTTTATGGAATTCTCTAATGGTTTTCTCTGCTTCTTCTTCTATTAAAAAGCTTAATAAAATTCCCCCTGGATCTTTCCAATATAGTAATTCATTTACTATACAATTTTTTTTTTCCTTCAATTTCAAGAATCTGGCCTTTATCTTACTAAATTCAGAAGGGGCCTGCAAATTCTTCAGCACAAAGATGATATCGACATACCATGTAGAGTCAAGAAATTTATGGGATATTGGTGGAGTCACCCTTTCTTCTTCTGTGACTTCTAATAGATCTACTATGAAATTTATCCCCAAAAGTTCACAACTCATTTGTGCCATCAACCTTGCCAACCCTTTCCCTTTGATCAATTTTGTGGGATTTATTTCAAGATCATATTCTAATAGCACCGCAATCCATTTCCCCCTCTTCCCTTCAGGATCAGGCTATGTCAAGATGTCTTTCACTGAGATATTGGGAACACAAGCAGTGGTATGTGAATGTAGGATGTAAACCCTGAATTATTTCAATTCCTTGACTAAAGCATACGCTTGCTTCTCCATTATGTCATATTTCAAAGGGGAATCTCTTAATGTCTTACTATAGTATGTTATGGGCTTCTCAAAACCCTGGTCACCTTTCTAAAGTAGCACACCTGCAATCGTGTGTTCTGAGGCAAAAGAGAATAGTATGAAGTCTTTCTCAAAATTGGGACTAGCCAGTACAAGAGCCTTTGTCAATGCTACCTTTATGTCTTCAAAATATTTTCTAGCTTCAGGGATCCACTTGATTTCATTTCCTTTCTTTAGCATATTGGTAATGTGTTTTATGATTTCAACCAAATTAGGAATAAATCTCCTAAGGAAGTTCACTTTTCCTAGGAAATATTGTACCTCCTTTTTGCTTCTGGGTATGCCAATTTTCAAGATCCCCTCAACACTGCTAAGGTCTACCTTTATCCCTTCTCTCGAAATGATGTGACCTATCAACTTTCCTTCCTCCATGGAAAAATTTGACTTTTTAGGATTCAAAGAGATCCTGAACTTTCTACATTTTTGAAACACCCTCCTAAGATGTTTGAGATGTTCTTCATCTGAGGTAGAATACACAGTGATGTCATCAAGGTAGATAACTATGAATTTATCCTTTTCGTCCGCAAAAGATATATCCATAGCTATTTGAAATGTTTCCCCTGCATTCATAAGCCCAAATGACATTTTGGCATACATAAATGTTCCCCATGGTGTGGTAAATGTCATATTTTCCTGGTCATTAGGATGCACCATAATCTGATTATACCCAGAGAAACCATCTAACATTAACATCCTTTGAGAGCACACTACCTTCTGCAAAATGTGATCCATTTTAGGCAATGGATAATGGTCTTTTAGAGACACCTTATTCAGATTCCTAAAGTCTACACACAGCCTAATTTATCCACTCTTTTTTCTAACTGACACCAGGTTGGCCACCCATCTGGAAAACCTCAGGGACACTATGATTTTTACTTCAAATAGTTTCTTTACTTCGTTTTCTATTAGTGGTAACAACAGAGGGTCCATTCTTCTTATTTTTTGTTTGAACAGCTTGTGGTATTCTTTGATTGGGATAACATGTTGGATTATATTGGTATCATAAACTTTCAGATCATCATAGCTCCAAGAAAAGACATCAGGGAAATCCTTCATTAATTTTACATACCTCTCTTTGACTTCAGGACTGAGCTTCTTGGACAGCTTAACGATCTTTGGATCCTCTGGAGTCCCAATATTGCAATCTTCCACATCCCCTTCATTTACTGTAATCTTTTGGCTTCTAGCCACGTCATTATTATCAAAGAGTTTCTGTTAAGAACCAAACATCAATATAGCATAGAAAAACCTCAGGAAAAGTACTCAACGCCTTGAAAAAGAGATAATTTCAGATAATAAGCCTCTTCGAGGGGGCAACCTCCT
>JZKD02S1844444.1:41404-54477 GCA_000966675.3 Picea glauca
TAGGAGACTAGGAGGTATAATTACAAATAATGGCCTAAAGCCGACATAATTAAAATAACATTATTAATCTAAATTACAACTAATGGCCTAAATCCGACATAAATAAAATAGCATTTACTAATCTAATATACCCCAATTAAGGGGTAATGAGCCAATATTAGGGCTTAACAGTTTCTCTAATGGCACTAGGCCTTTGGGAATAATGTTGCTTTTCAACTGCACAATATCTCTGCCAGCAATTTGATTGTCAAAATATCCTTCCTTTGTTAACGCAGTTGCGTCCACCTCATCATCGCAGTATTCATCATCAATGTTTAAATTCTCAAATTTGTTCTCCATTTTTAGGAAGCTTTCTATCTGTTTATCGTTCTCGAAGATTTTCCAGTGCTTCATATTGTCTGGTATTGCTGGCCTGTACTTGAATTCAACCTTGTATATTTTTTCAGGGAAAATTGGGACTTTGAACACTGTTGCTGAAGTAGCTAAGGCATCAACAACCTAATTTTGTTCTCTTGGAATTGTTGACAAATTGCATTCTGAAAATTTCTCCATGAGGTATAGTACCAGGTTTCTGTAAGCTCTCATTCTAGGCTATTTTGCTTGGTATATGCCTTTGATCTGATTTATGATAAGCTCAGAGTCTCCAAGTACAACGATTCTTTTGGCACCTAATTCTTCCAAATCTTTCAACCCCAATATTAACGCTTCATACTCGGCCATGTTATCGGTGCATTCGAAAACAAGTTTGTAAGATCATAATTTTGAGTCTCCGTTGGGATGATAGATCCATACACCAGCTCCAGCTCCTTCTCTGCATGCAGCTCCATCAAAATTCATTTTCCATATATGATCCTCTGCATCACCTTGCTTCTCTGAAAGTTTCTCCACCTGCTGGTTAAGCTCATTTTGGTCAGCTATGATGATCTTTGTTTCCTCTTCTTCGGAGCACGGGTCATTGAAGAAAATAGATGACCCCAATTCAATTTATACCAAATAGATCGAATGATTGCTCGGTTGTGATTTATTGTTGACCATATATTTAAGTAGAACCTCCCTGTATAATCTTTTGTCTTGAACAAATACAGGAATAGTAGCATATGACATATCCATCTAGAGGTTTCCTTTTAGTTTTTCAGCCCATGACCTGGACAACAACATATCAAATTTTGGAGGGATATCAGCAACCACTACGTCCATCACCATATTCTTAGCTGGGATTTGTGCCAAAGAAACCACCATGTCTTTGATCATGCCAAGGCATTTCACCTTTATAGATTCGAAGGAGAACATGTCCTTATAAGGTCTTGTGACATCGAGACCCAATTGGTCCATGACCACTTTGGGCATCGGGTTGTGAGATGCTCCAAAATCCAGCATAACATTGTGTAGAATCATGTCATGGATCTTCAAACTGACATAAAAAGGAGGGACTTCTTCATTTTCGTTGCTTTCTTCTACTCTTGGCCCAAATAGGATGGTTGGGTGATCATCTTGTATGTTCAAGGTATCCCAGGTTTGTCCCATCTTAAGCATCTTGATGATCTGATTTATGTACTCATTATTCTTGATCAATTCATTAAATGGTACTGAAATCTTTATTTTAGCCATCTCACTTTCGAAATCGAAAGAGGATGAGGTTTTCTCTACCTCTTTGGTGACCATTTCTTTTCTTGTCAATAATTTCTTCTGAGGTTCTTCCTTCTACTTCCCCTTTTCCACAGCATCCTTTGCAACTAAATATTTCGTAGTAGAATCCTTTGCAACTAAATCCTTTGTAGTAGAATCTCTTTTGGGTTGACTTGAAGAAGGTATGTTGTTATGAGATTCTTTGTTGGGATTCCCCTTTGGAGGGTTTGGAGGTACCTTTTGATTTTGAAGGTTACATTGCCTTTGGAATTGCATGATAGCATTTTGCAATCCAGTCTCATAATATTCTCTTTCTACTGATACCCTCTCTTCTTCATCTTGCAAAAAGATCTCACTTGCATCCATGAACTGGTCATGCTCTTCTTTGGTCAAAAATACCTCTATTTCCTTATCATCATAACAGTTCATGTTGTCTTCAAAATATCCATCATAATCCTCATTCACATAATTATTTTGAAAAGGAGGTCTTGTTTGTTGTTCCCTCTGATTTCCATGGTTTCTCTGATTCGCCTAGTTTCCTTGGTTTTCCTGTTCTGCTTGAGTTGCCTGATTTGCCTGGTTTTCCTGTTCTGCTTGAGTTGCCTGATTTGCCTGGTTTTCCTGTTCTGCTTGAGTTGCCTGATTCCCCTGATTTCTTGGCTCTCTATGCCTAATCTGAGGGATAGTTGGTCTTCTCATATTTTTGGGTGGGCCATCAGTCTGTTCTCTGGGGTTAGGCCTATTTCCTAGAGCCATTCTTTCCATCATACGCTCCATGTTTCTTATCATTGCTTCAAATATTCCCTCTGATGTTTGTGATGTTGAAGGCTGTGCTTTATCTTGAGCTATGTTTGTGTCCATGCCAGCATTAGCTTTCATATTCCCTGAAGCCATTAGGTTCACTTCAACCTCTATAGCATCGGTCATCATATCGTCCAACGTAGTAGATCTTTTTTCTCTTAATAATAAAGCAAAATCACTTTCGAAAGAATCAACATATTTGAGCTAAGCAGCTCTAGGGGGGGGTTTCTCCTCAGCAGGAATTGTATGGTAGACCTTGATGAATCTAGTTGAACAATCCTGCACCATTTCATCAGGTGATCTGTTCATGTTGTTATACTGTGTCAACAACTGAAGGGGATTTTTCTTATCCCCCCATTTTGCAATGAAGCTTGTTTCAAAAGCTTCGAAATTTGCAATACTCGTTGTTGGAAGGGCTCTGAACCACTTCCTTACTTCTCCTTCAAGACTTTGTGTGAACACCCTCATCTTCACGTCTTCAAAATCCACCTCTTCCAAGTCTATGAAATCATTAAACCAGTCTAAGTGTTTCTGAGCTGATATGTTACATTCAGCATCATATAATTTTATCCTTAGGTTGTAATCTTGAGGCAAATCATGTAATTGAGTAGGCACTACAAGGGGGGAAAATATAGCTTCCATAGCTGCTATGAGGGGTCGAAGTGGTTTTTTTTTTATCGTGGATCACTAAAGGCCTGATAGATGCGTCTAGAATCAAATCTTGGAATCTATTTTCATCAAAGATGGTCTCGCTTAAACAAGAATCATACTTAGTTCTAAATAGGATTTCCTCAAATTTATGTCAAACGCGAGGTATTCAATGCTAGTCACTTCGTCCTTGGGTAAAGACAGATATCGGTCTGGATGCAACACTGGGGTTACTAAAATTTCTTTTCTTTTACGCACAATCTTTTCTGGGTCAGACACAGGGATTGCAACTTCTGGGTCTGGGTTGCTCCCGGTGTGGATTTTCTTAGGAGCAAAGATTTCTATCTCACATGGTGTGGTGCAACTGGTCTCTGAGTAACGGAGTCACCAGGGTAAAAATAATCTCAGCCAATAAGGTATTTGATCCATTGTCACCCTTAGGGATCAAACTAAATCTTTAAGTTGTTTTTCCAAGGAAGATTTTTCAATTTCGTCCCCGGTAATGGCGCCAGAATGTTAGCACTCTATAAATTTTGTCTTGTTGATAGACAAATGACAGAGGTAACTGTTTCAACCTACTTTAGAGTTGAAGCACTATCCTGATCAACTTGGAGAGGGATTGCTCGTGTCACTTGATGATTCTTTGGAAATCAGTGGCTAGATTTGGTTTGTTTGGGGTTTTTAATGAAGTTGTTGGCAATGAAGGGGAGGAAAACTTAGGGCTATGGAGTCAAAATTCTGAAATTGAATGAAAACAATGATCATCCAGTAGAACTCTCCAGAGGATAAAGGCTAAATGAGGCAATGAATCTGAGTTATTCTTGAAATTAAATAGAGTGTAGGAAGATAAAGAGAACAAATAACTGCATCAGAGCATTACTGAAATGGATTCTGAATTAGTTAAGAAGACAATCACACAGTTTAAATTGCTTAAACCAAGAGCATCACAAGATGAATTCTAGGCTTTTAGATATGAAATTTAAATAGAAGAGAGTATAAATGGAATAAAGGATCGCAAGAAATACATACGATGAAAGAAGACAAAACTCATATCACCACCAATTAAAATCTTTTCATAGAGACTTCAAAAGATTTTGCATATATATTCAATTCAGCTTCAAAAAATTACAATAGAGTTCGAAACAACCAAAGGGTGCTCTTGCACTTCTGCCAACATTAATTCAATCAAATGCCCCAACATTTATACAATTCGATTACAATGGCTGAAACTGAAACGTTTCAACTTCTAAAACTAATAATAGTAATTTCCAGTGACAATCTCGGTATATGAACTGATTTACAATGATTACTCAAAATACATTTCAAAACTAAAAACGGATTTCTCTGACTGCTTAGCTTCCTTTACGCCATCTGGCTTGTCCTGATCTTCTGTCTAATTCGCTTGCTTGGTGACACCTGAAGGTCACTTACTGGTCCCGGGGAAACTGCATTTTGTCTTTCCCAGCCGCATGATTTCCTTCCATTGCAAGTCAAAAGGAATATCGTAGTCTATCATCTTCTTAATTAGAATCTCTAGGTCAATGCACGTGGCGTAGAACATAATCGACAAGAAAATCTTCATTGTTTTAAATTGATTCAAAATTTAAAAGTATGTGGCCAAATACTCTACCAGACTTGGGCCTTTTAGACTTTCCTCCATAGCTTCAAATTTGGAATTGTCCATCCTACACTGAATGAGAAGAAAATTGTAGTCTTCTTGATTGTATAATGAACCTTTGCCATCCCAAAATGGTGGGAGGCCCTTGACAAACAATTGTTCAAACGTGCCTTTAAACTCCTGTATACTGCGTTCCATTTGCATAGCTTTGTTCTAAACTGATTTGAGCAAGTTATGCTTGGCGATGATTCTTCTGGCCCAGATGATCAAAGCAATTCTGTCCTCTACCCTAATAGTCTTAAGATCAGTAGTGGGCATGGAATTCAACAGATCAATAGTGTTATGGGCCCATTCTGAAGGTTTCTTGACTAATGTTTCATTAAAAACATTACACATGCTTCGGGCTGTGGTAGCCACGCTACCTTTGTCATTTATAAAATTCAGATAAATTATGAACTTACCGGCCTCTGCAGCAATAAAATCCCAGATCACATGTTTAGCTTCTTGCAACAATGTTTTAGCTTTTAACCTTGTCCTCAACTTGCTTATTCTCTCTTGCAAATCTTGATTCTCCCTTTGGAGTGGAGCCATCCTTTCATCTTTTGTTTTCATCTCTTGTTTCATCTTTTCCAAGGCTTCCTTAAGGTTTTTTATTTCCCCTGTCTATAGACTCACTTGGGGCATGGATTGGACCAATCCATCAATGCTCGACCCAGCTTCCGCATTAGTAGGTACAATGATAGCCATATTTGATGTTGCTACTTTCCCCTGTAACCAATTATCTTTTTCCTTTTCCAGCTACAACACTTTAGCTTTGTAATTTAGTGCTTCTTGTCTGAATGTTTCTTTCTCTTTCTCAAGGGAAGCCAACTATGCTTCCTGTGGATGTTCAGTAGGGGACATCTTTATCTTCTTCTTCAGACCCTGGATTATCTTGTCTTTCTCATCTAAGGAAGCATTTACTCCTTGAGGGCCTTCAGACTCCAATCTTTTGACATGTGTCTACCAGGATTTGTTGGATGCTTTCTCATGTTTCAATTGTCCATCTAGTTTGAGTGCATGTGTTGTCAATCTTGAAACTTTCAAACTTAAGCTTAGATAGTCTAAGTATAGCATGTCACTGGAACTTCTGTGAAATTTTACTTTATCTAGGGCACCAATATTATCATAGTGCATCTTGATTTCAGACACTTTATCATCATCTGATATTGCTATGTTAAACGTCTTTCTTTCTACATCTCTGACTAAAAACAGGGACGTCTTGTGCTGGGAGAGCTTCTCTACTTTGGGAAACAGGTCTCTTATCTCACTGTTGGCCATACTTCCTTTTACAACATACTAGTTCATCAAATATTCTTTGGATATATATACTGCCCCAGGTGTCTTGCTGAATATGTGCTTCTTGCTGCTAAAAACCCTTGTGTTTCTTTCACTTTGTGGCATGCTTCATGTACCAGCTTATTCAGTATTTCTTGCACCTTCCACCATCTCCATGATTGTTTTCTCTTTAGGTTCTTCAGCTTCTAGGTCAACCACTTGAGAGGGTGGTGTAATTTTCATCTTCTTGGGAATATCTTGCTGACTACCGGCACCCAGGGCCTCTGAACTCTTCCTCTTATTATAAATTGATCTGGATTTTATGAGCATAATCAAATGAATACAGATTATTAACAGGTTCTTAACACAAAATAACAGAGATACAGTAAAACTGGTTTTCTATTCAATAACAAAATAAATTGAAACTATAAAATGCAGTGGAAACAAGCTTGTTGGAATGGTGGCGGCTTATCTCTGAGAAGAGATGTGACGGTAGCGCGCATTCGCAAGAAGATGATTACAATGAGGCTTTGAATTCCTTTTTACAATAAAAAGGAATTTCAAAAACCCTAGACATCCAAAAACCTAACCCTAGGAGATGAAGCGCCAAAATTCATGTGGGCCCCATTTGGGTAAGTTAGTACATCAACTTCCCGGGGTCGTAATTTTTGCATACGATCTCCGTTTTAGGCGTATGATAGCTCGTTGGAAAGGTCTCATTGAGGAGATTAATTTTGGGGGCTCAATAATTCCTTTGGATATCATTAAAAACCTCCATCTCGAAAACCCTTCATTTAGGCCCTCAAAATGGCCCCGGAAGTTAAAACCTGCTAAAAATAGTAAATTGCCAAAACTGCCAGAAAACTGTCTTGAGCCAGTCGAAAATGGTGGGTGGCCACCAATATCCACCTGGATCAATCATGTCTCCTTAGGAAGCAATGGTCTCCATTGCATTGAGTTCCCGGGCGAGAGGGAAAAGCATTTGTTGGATCTGCATCTTGGTGAGCTACTTGTATTGTTGGAGACGTCGCGTTGCTTAGTTTGTGGAAGTCTGTCATGAACCTGTTGAAGCTGAGGTTGTTTAACAAGTCGACCTACATGAGAGGAAGGTGTGCAGAAGGAATATTTGTGCTTTGTTGCAACCTTGTCAACCTTCTTCTGTTGGATAGAAGGTGTAGGGGGCGAGGCTGTAGTGGTTGCAGTTTCCTTTTGTTCCCCTTTTGAACAAATTGTAAAGAAGCTGAATTTTGTAGTATGAGATACTACCTTGCGACACTTTTTAGGTGGAACAATAGCTAGAAATACCTCTGGTATTCTATAGAGATGACCCCCCAAAGTAACAATGACACTATGGGGTCGAGACTCATAAATAGCATGGCGCTTCCACATATATGGTTGGCCCAAGAGAACATAACAAACATCCAGTGGGGCAACATCACATAATACCTCATCCTTGAAGGGTTGGATACCATATGACAATCGACACTGTTGGCTGACACGAAGATCTCGTCCTTGGAAAATCCACCCGATGTTGTATGGTTGCGGGTGTGGTGTTGTCGACAATCCCAACTATTTGATGACCTCTGCTGAGATGAAGTTCTTTTGGTTTCCACTATCAAAAATAAAATGTAGCGGGGTCCCCTTCACCCACATATGTGAATGAAAAAGGTGCTCCCCCTCTTCAGGATATGTTGATTCTTCAGGTTGAATTGTTGCAGTCGCGACAATAGAAGTGGGGTTTGCGTATATGATCTGTCCTTTAGCAGTATTTTCAGAATCAGATTCTAAATCAGGGTTCAACTCCTTGTCTTTGATCTTGGCCACCAATGACTATTTTGAGCGACATTCATCGGTGTTGTGCCAGGGGCTTTTCTGGAAATCACACCATTTTCTGGTGTCCTTCTTTGTCTTCCCATGGCCCTTCTTTTCATGTGTCTTGGATTGGTTTTCGGGAGACTGTTTGTTAGGTCCTTCTTTGTCATACTTTGGTTTTTGCAGATTTGCAGACCCAAATTCTTGTTTGTTCTGGTGCTTAAATTTCTGCTCAATTTTAATAGCATATCGATAAGCAGCACTGAGTGATGAGATGTCTAGAAAATCCATTTTAGTATGCATGTATCTGTGTAGAGCCCCACGGTATTTTAGAACCAAATGTCGCTTAGAGTCTTTGATACCCAGCTTGGTGCGCAAGGTATGGAAGGTATTGGTGAACTCTGGAACTTCTTGGCCCCTCTCTTGCCGCAGTGTGGTCCATCTCATGTACTGGTCCTCATAGTTGCCAACAGGGTAATACTATTCCTTTACCGCATCCACAAAAAAATCCTAAGTGGGAACGGCCCCATATATTCCAGACTCCTCTATGGAAATTTTCTCCCAGAAAGTTTCCCACCAATGTTTGACATGAGGGAGAGCTTTAAGGAGTGTGAAGGTGATCTTTTCTTTATCAGAAAAATTGTGAACAGAGAAATAAACTTCTAGTAGAGTTAACCATTTTTCTAGGGCTTCTACATCTATTTGTCCTTCAAATATAGGAATATCAAAATTAACTTGTACCTTGAAAGGCGAGGTGTCTCCAAAGTGGCTGCTTGATGAAGATGTGCCTGATGCTATTGGCAGGCGTTTAAGGATGTGGGAAAAATTCTCCATCATTTCGTCCCTCTGTCGCGTGAGATCTTTCTCAAGAAATAGATTGATAGGATCGTCTGCTCTGTCGTTTTACTTTTCTTCCCCCATTGAGGGTTTCTTGGGTGTGCGAGAGATATTTTCTTCAAGAGAGACAAGCTCAAGACCCAACTTTCTATACTTGGACCTCGTCGGGGACATGCACAGAAAAAACGATCAAGAGAAGCCTGCTCTAATACCATTGATCCAGATTTTATGAGTAGAACGAAATGAATACAGATTATTAACAGGTGCTTAACAAAAAATAACAGAGATACAACAAAATTGGTTTTCTATTCAATAACAAAATAAGCTGAAACTGTAAAATGCAGTGGAAACAAACTTGTTGGAATGGTGGCGGCTTATCTCTGAGAAGAGATGTGACAGTAGTGCGTATTTGCAAGAAGATTATTACAATGAGGCTCTGAAGGAATTTTTACAATAAACAGGAATTCCAAAAACCCTAGACATCCAAAAACCTAACCTTAGGAGATGAAGTGCCAAAAGTCATGTGGGCCCCATTTGGGTAAGTTAGTACATCAACTTCCCAGGGTCGTAACTCTTGCATACGATCTCTGTTTTAGGTGTATGATAGCGCGTTGGAAAGGTATCGTCGAGGAGATTCATTTTGGGGGATCAATCATGCTTTTGGTTATCATTGAGAACCTTGATCTCGAAAAACCTTCATTTAGGCCCTCAAAATGGCCCCAAAAGTTAAAACCTAATAAAAATAATGAATTGCCAAAATTGCTAGAAAACTGTTTTGAGCCAATCGGAAAAGGTGGGTGACCACTGATACCCACCTCGATCAATCCTCCCTCCTTAGGAAGAATGGTCTCCAATGCGTTGAGTTCCCGGGGGAGAGGGAAAATCATTTGTTGGATATGCATCTTGGTGAGCTGCTTGTATTGCTGGAGACGTCGCGCTGCTTAGTTTGTGGAAGTCTGTCATGAACATGTTGAAGCTGAGGTTGTTCAACAAGTCGACCTACATGAGAGGAAGGTGTGCAGAAGGAATATTTATGCTTTGTTGCAACCTTTTCGACCTGCTTCTGTTGGATAGAAGGTGCAGGGGGAAAGGCTCTAGTGGTTGCAGTGTCCTTTTGTTCCCCTTTTGAATAGATTGTGAAGAAGCTGAATTTTGTAGTATGAGATACTACCTTGCGACACTTTTTAGGTGGAACAATAGTTGGAACTACCTCTAGTATTCTGTAGATATGACCCCCCAAAGTAACAATGACACTACGAAGTCGAAACTCATAAACAACATGGCGCTTCCACATATATGGTTGGCCCAAGAGAACATCACAAACATCCAGTGGGGAAACATCACATAATACCTCATCCTTGAAGGGATGGATATTGTATGACAATCGACACTATTGGCTGACACAAAGATCTCATCCTTGGCGAAGCCACTCGATGTTGTATGGTTGCGGATGTGGTGTTGTCGACAATCCCAACTGTTTGACGTCCTCTGCTGAGATGAGGTTCTTCTGGCTTCCGCTATCAACAATAAAATGTAGCGGGCCCCCCTTCACTCACATATGTGAATGAAAAAGGTGCTCCCCCTCTTTAGGATCTGTTGGTTCTTCAAGTTGAATTGTTGCGGTCGCGACAATAGTAGTGGGGTCTGTGTCAATGATCTGTCCTTTACCAGTATTTTTAGAATCAAGGTTCGGCTCCTTGTCTTTGATCTCAGCCACCAATGATTGTTTTGAGCGACATTCATCGGTGTTGTTCCAGGGGATTTTTTGGAAATCACACCATTTTTCGGTGTCCTTTTTTGTCTTTCGCTGACCCTTCTTTTCCTGTGTATTGGACTAGTTTTTGGGAGACTGTTTGTTAGGGTCATCTTTGTCATACTTTGGTTGTTGCAGATTTGCAGACCCGAATTACCGTTTGTTCCAGTGCTTAACTTTCTGCTCAATTTTAATAACATATCGATAAGTAGCACTGAGTGATGAGATGTCCAGAAAATCCATTTCATTCTAGATGTATCTGTGTAGAGCCCCACGGTATTTCAGAACCAAATTTCACTCAGATACTTTGATACCCAGCTTGGTGCGCAAGGTATGGAAGGTATTGGTGAACTCTGGAACTGCTTGGTCCCTCTCTTGCCGTGGTGTGGTCTGTCTCATGTATTGGTCCTCATAGTTGCCAATAGGGTAATATTGTTCCTTTATTGCATCCACAAAAAAATCCCAAGTGGGATCGGACCCATATATTCCAGACTCCTCTGTGGAACTTTTCTCTCAATAATTTTCCCACCAATGTTTGACATGAGGGAGAGATTTAAGGAGTGCGAAGGTGATCTTTTCTTTGCCGAAAAAATTGTGAACAGAAAAATAACCTTCTAGCAGAGTTAACCATTTTTCTAGGGCTTCTGCATCTATCTGTCCTTTAAATACAAGAATATCAAAATTAACTTTTACCTTGAAAGGAGAGGTGCCTCCAAAGTCGTCGCTTGATGAAGATGTGCCTGATGCTATCGGCAGGAGTTTAAGGATGTGGGAAAAATTCTCCATCATTTCGTCCCTCTGTCACGTGAGAGCTTGCTCAAGCAACAGATTGATAGGATCATCTGCTCCATCATTTTTATTTTCTTCCACCATTGAGGGTTTCTTGGGTGTGTGAAAGCGATTGTCTTCAAGAGAGACAAGCTCGAGACCCAACTTTCTATACTCGGACCTCATCGGGGACATGCACTGAAAAAATGATCAAGAGCAGCCTACTCTGATACCATTGATCCAGATTTTATAAGAAGAACAAAATGAATACAGATTATTAACAGGTGCTTAACACAAAATAACAGAGATACAGTAAAATTGGTTTTCTATTAAATAACAAAATAAGCAGAAATTGTAAAATGCAGCGGAAACAAGCTTGCTGGAATGGTGGCGGCAGAAGAGATGTGACGACAGCGCGCATTCACAAGAAGATGATTACAATGAGGCTCTGAAGGAATTTTTACAATAACAGGAATTCCAAAAACCCTAGACATCCAAAAACCTAACCCTAGGAGATGAAGCGCCAAAAGTCATATGGGCCCCGTTTGGGTAAGTTAGTACATCAACTTCCCAGTGTCGTAACTTTTGCATACGATCTTTATTTTAGGCGTACGATATCTCATTGGAAAGGTATCGTCGAGGAGATTCATTTTTGGGGCTCAATCATTTCTTAGGCTATCATTGAAAACCTTAATCTCGAAAAACCTTCATTTAGGCCCTCAAAATGGCCCCAGAAGTTAAAACCTGCTAAAAACAGTAAATTGCCAAAATCCCCAGGAAATTATTTTGAGCCAGTCGCAAAAGGTGGGTGGCCATCGATATCATCCTGGATCAATACTCCCTCCTTAGGAAGCAATGGTCTCCATTGTTTTGAGTTCACGGGGGAGAGGGAAAAGCATTTACTAGATCTGCATCTTGGTGAGTTGCATGTATTGTTGGAGACGTTGCGCTGCTTAGTTTCTAGAAGTCTATCATGAACTTGTTCAAGCTAAGGATATTCAACAAGTTGAGCTACATGAGAGGAAGGTGTGCAGAAGGAATCTTTGCACTTTTTTGCAACCTTGTTGACCTGCTTCTATTGGATAGAAAGTGCATTGGGCGAGGCTGTAGTGGTTGTAGTGTCCTTTTGTTCCCCTTTTGAACAGATTGTGAAGAAGCTTAATTTTGCAGTATGAGATACTACCTTGCGACACTTTTTAGGTGGAACAATAGTTGGAACTACCTCTGGTATTCTGTAGAGATGACCCCCCAAAGTAACAATGACACTACGGGGTCAAGACTCATAAACATCATGATGCTTCCACATATATGGTTGGCCCAAGAGAACATCACAAACATCCAGTGGGGCAACATCACATAATACATCATCCTTGAAGGGTTGGATATCGTATGAAAATCGACATTGCTGTTTGACATGAAGATCTCATCCTTGGCGAACCCACCCGATGTTGTATGCCTGCAAGTGTGGTGTTGTTGACAATCCCAACTGTTTGACGACCTCTGCTGAGATTAGGTTCTTCTGACTTTCGCTATCAACAATAAAATGTAGTGAGGTCCCCTTCACCCACATATGTGAATGAAAAATGCGCTCCCCCTCTTCAGGATCTGTTGGTTCTTCAGGTTGAATTGTTGCGGTCGCAACAATAATAGTGGGGTCTACGTCAATAATCTATCCTTTACTAGTATTTTCGGAATCAGATTCTGAATCAAGGTTCGGCTCCTTGTCCTTGATCTTGGCCACCAATGACTATTTTGAGCGACATTCATCAGTCTTGTGCCAGGCTATGTCACATGGTTCGGGTTCGAGTTCGGGTTCGGCAAGGATTAGGTTCGATTCGGGTTCGAATTTTCGGATGAGGTTCGGATGAGGTTCGACTTCAGGTTCGACTATAT
>JZKD02S1844444.1:54487-71722 GCA_000966675.3 Picea glauca
TTAAGATACTCAGGTCAGATAATGGAGGAGAATATACCTCAAAAGATTTTGTGAACTTCTACAAAGATGTTGGGATCAAGAGGGAACTCACTACTCCCTATAATCCCCAACAAAATGGTGTAGTTGAATGAAAGAACAGAACAATGATGGAAGTTGTGAAGCCTATGATCTATGATCAAGATCTTCCTATGTGTTTATGGGAAGAAGTAGCAATGGCAGCTGTATATGTGTAGAACCGATTATCCCATAGTGCACTTGGGATCAATACCCTGGAAGAGATGTTCACCAAAAAGAAGCCAGAGGTAAGCCATCTCAAAATATTTGGCTGCCTAGTATTTATTCATATACCGAAAGAGAAGAGAAACAAGTTGGAACCTTCAAGAAAGAAGGGAATATTTGTGGGATACTGTGAGGTCTCCAAGTCCTTCAGAATCTATATACCAGGTCCCCATCACATTGAGATCAGTAGGAATGTGACCTTTGATGAAGATGCAACGTTCAAGAAGTCAAGAAGATGCCAGCTTGAAGAAGTATATGAAGAGGAATCCATAATCCCCAGAACTACAGTGAGAGGGGTTCCCAGAGCCGCAGAACCAGTGAGGGAAGTCGTAACTTCCCCTGATGAGGAAATTCTAGAAGACCATGATATATCATAAGTTCAAGAACCTGCTCAGATGATGATCCTCCATAAAAGGAAGCCATCTTGGGCTAGAGAGCTTATCCAATATGGAGATAAGTATGGTGTTCTCGAAGGAAATACGAGACAAGTGAAAAGACCAAAGCCATTCTCCAGCTATATGGTTTTGATGTGTGATATTCTAGAGGAGGATCCTACCTGCTTTGAAGAATCCATTCAGAGAAAAGAATGGGCAAATTCCATGACAGAGGAATACCAATCCATAATAAAGAATGAAGTATGGGAAATAGTTTCTAGACTGAAGAGTAAAGATGTGGTATCCTCCAAATGGCTCTTAAAAATAAAACATGTTGTTGATAGAAGTATTGATAAATATAAAGCAACATTTGTAGTTCATGGATTTTCTCAAAAAGAAGGCATTGACTATGAAGAGACATTCGCTCATGTATCTAGATACACTTCAATCAGAACCATCATAGCTCTTGCAGCTAAGATGAAGTGGAAGTTGCACCAGATGGACGTGAAGACAGCTTTCCTAAATGGTGTCATCAAAGAGGAAGTGTATATAGAGAAACCTCAAGGATTTGAAGTTGAAGACAGGAAGTCTCATGTCTGTAGGTTGAAGAAAGCATTGTAAAAATTGAAGCAAGCTCCTAGAGCTTGGTATGGTCGAATAGACAGTTTTCTGACGAGCTTGGGATTTACCAAGAGTAAAGCAGATTCTAACCTCTACTTCAAGGTCAGGAATGATGAGCCAGTAATATTACTGCTATATGTGGATGACTTATTCTTAACCGGAGAAGAAAAGATCATCACTGAATGTAAGAAGGGACTTGCCTCAGAATTTGAAATGAAAGATCTTGGCCTAATGCATTATTTCCCAGGTCTTGAGGTATGGCAGAGTCCAGAGAGGATCTTCCTTAACCAAGGGAAGTATGCAGTTGAAATCCTGAAGAGATTCGACATGTTGGAATGCAAGTCCATGAATACACCCATGGAAGCGAAGTTGAAGTTGTTGGTCGACACTTCGTCAGAATTGATTGATGCCACGTTGTACAGACAGATTATTGGATCGTTGATGTACCTGACGAACACCAGACCAAACATTTGTTTTGCCGTGAACACCTTGAGTCAGTTTTTGGTAGAACCCAGACATGTTCACCTAGTGGCTTCAAAACATGTGATGAGGTACCTTAAGGGTACAATAGATTGTGGTCTCAGCTATGATGGAGATCATGATTTCACATTGAGTGGATATACTGATGCAGATTGGGTAGGAAGTGTTTATGACAGGAAAATCACTTCAGGATGTTGTTTTAGTTTGGGATCAGCCATGATCTCGTGGCAGAGTAGGAAGCAATCCAACATTGCTCTCAGCACAGTGGAAGCAGAATGCATTGTTTCATGTTCTACCAGCTGCGAAGCTATATGGCTTCGAAAGTTGTTGACCGGTCTATTTGACCTAGATATGGAAGCAACCACGATCCTATGTGAAAACCAGAGATGCATAAAGATGACAGAGAATAATGTATTCCACGATAGGTCGAAGCACATAAAGATCTGATATCATTACATCTGTGACATGGTGCAGAGAGGAGCCTTAAAGCTCCAGTACATTAGCACAGATGAACAGGTTGTCGATGTGTTGACCAAGCCTCTATCTCGTGTAAAGTTTGAGCACTTTCGAGATAAGCTTGGTATAGTCCGAAAGGACCTTCCTCGAAAGGGGGAGTAGTTGTTGTGATGAGACATCTCTTGCTTCCAGCCTCATTGTTGTGGCGTAAAGCAAGATGATGTGATGAGACTAGAACTGTGCTTCCGGCTTGACATATGTGACATAAAGCTAGTCTAGTATCCTGCTTCCATCTTGATTGCTTTGATGTAAAGCAGGACAAGTATCCTGATTCCATCTTGATTGTTGTGACGTAAAGCAGGATGAGTATCTTGCTTCCAGCTTTATTGTTGTGACGTAAAGCAAGACGATGAGATGAGACTAGTATTGTTCTTCTGGCTTGACAGCTGTGACGTAAAGCCAGTCTAGTATCTTGCTTCCAGCTTAAGTGTTATGACGTAAAGCAAGACGATGTGATGAGACTAGTATTGTGATTCCGGCTTGACAGTTGTGACGTAAATCCAGTCTAGTATCTTGCTTCCAGCTTAAGTGTTGTGATGTAAAGTAAGACATTGAGATGAGACTAGTACTGTGCCTCCAGCTTGAGAAGCTATGACGTAAAGCCAATCTAGTATCTTGCTTCCAGATTGATTGTTGTGACGTAAAGCAAGACGAGTACTGAGCTTCCATATTGACAGCTGTGACATAAAGCCAGTCTTGTATTATGATAAGCCAGCCTCGTGTTGTGATGATGATGATGTATCAGTTTTATACCAATACATATTGACGTAGATGATGATTGCATTCCTTTGAGAATGACGATGTTGTCGATGAAGAAAACTTCCGATGATTTATAGATACACCAGTCAGTGTTCCAAGATGATATTGATGATGTTGTCCTCTCACCCACTTGATGTTGTTGATGATGTTGTCCTCTCTCTCTCTCTCGCATGATGTTGTCGAAGAATACCCTTGTTGTTAAGGGGGAGTGTTAAAATAATGTAACTGCAAAGTGTATTCTTATTCTTATTTTGATATATTATTCATTGGATCAATCCCCATTGTGGATTGATAATGTCGGCTATTGTATAAGGACCAAATCCCATTTTGTGGATTGGTCATAATGTAATTGTAAAAGGAAAAAGAAGAAGTCGGCCCCAGAATATATCAAGAGGCCCCGAAATATAATAAAGGTGGTTATAACCACCCAATTTGAGAAGTTGGCCCTATCAGTGAAGAGACACTTCACACGTGCCAGATTTGTATAAATAAGGAGGCTAGTGCCTCACTTAGACACACAACTCACTTCCTCATTGAGAGACAAGTTTCGGAACTGTGGTTAGAGAAGAAGGAGAGAGAGTGGTGCATCTTTGGAAGAGATCTTTTGTATTAGTTTGAGTTATCTCTTGGCATTGTATTGGCTATCTATAATAAGGAAGTTTTGTTGGGTTTTCTTCCCCTAGAGGGTTTCCCTGGATAAATGTTGTGTCTCTTGTGATTGTGTATTTCTCAGTGATCTTGTATCATGCTATTGTTATCTATTGAAATGCAAAGAACTATAATAATGGCTTAAACATTAACAAGTGAAAGGGTTGGTTGACCATTCATCAAAGAAAGTTTTGGCATAAGGATGATCCTAAGGAAGGGTTGGCCGACCATTCCTAAAACAAAATTTTTGCATAAGGGTAATCTCAAGGAAGGGTTGGCTGACCTTTTTTTAATAAAAGTATTCTCTTGGATGGGGAGAATGGAGAAGGGTTAGTCGATCATTCCTACAATATAGTATTCTCATATAGGTGTATACAGTGGAAGGTTCGATCAACCATTCCTCAAGGATGGTATTGGCATCTCCAAGTATTCTAGTAGAAGGTATGGCCAACCATTCTTTAAGAAAAATATTTGTGTAAGGGGGATCCCAGAGAGGGGTCAACCGACTTTTCCTCTAGCATAATATTCTTATGGATGGAATTTTCATCACAAGGTATACAATGGAAGGGTCATCCAACCCTTCTTATAACATATTTTCATGTAAAGGGTATCCTAGGGAAGGATCGACAAACCCTTCCTCAATGATGATATTCTTATGGAGGGGGAGCATGGAGAAGTATTGGTCGACCCTTCTTCAAGATTTTATTTCACATAGGCGAGATCCGATGGAAGGGTTGGCTGACCCTTCCTCCAACATAGTATTATTATAGAGGGGGATCATGGAGAAGGGTCAATCGACACTTCCTAAAGGATGGTATTCTCATGAAAGGGATCACAAAGAAGGGTTGATTGACTCTTCCTTGAGGATGGTAATCCAGTTGCATGGTATCCACTTGATGGGTCAATTGACCATTCCTCAAGAAAAGTATTATTGTCTAGGGGATAATGGATAAGGGTTGACCGACCTTTCCTCTAGCATGATAATACTATATAGGAGATCAAGGCAAGGGTTGATTGATATATTTCTAGGATTATTCCTTCCCAAAATCATATAATATTTTAACTGCATATTATAGCATTTCATTTGAGTTATATATGAGATCTTATGTTTAGCTTGAAAATATTTTTATATCAATGTATTTCATTAACAAAATATGTTCATTTCACTACTAGTGAAAAAATGACAAGGCTTGTCACTCTTTGTGAATTCAAAGAGATCACATTTTTTCAACATTAGAGAATTTCCAAATGAATGGTATGTTGAGTTAGTCGAATCATTCAATTTCCACCCAGATTTATATTTTTATGAAGTGGAAGAAAGAACAAGTGTCTCTACCATTGGCATGGTCACATCTACAAATGTGATAAACAAAAACATATTGAGTTTTCAAATCGACGTAGTTGAAAACTACACTTGTTTTCTATTACAAATTATCCTTCTTATCTCTAATTAACATCCAAATCTAATGATAATTGGCTCTAGTACCACTTGTAATAGCTTACGTGGATTTTGAAGGTGAACTCATTCATTATGCATTGATTTTTATGTTGGTTATACAAGAGATGTAGTCATTAGATAAAATATTTTGGAGTCTATTGTATCTAATGGTCGCATCTCATGTTTAACTACCATGGATATCAACATAAAATTTCAATCAATGTGAGATTTTAAAGCTTAAAGATTATAAATTTTTCCAAAAATTAAAGTTTTTTCGAAAGAAAAAAGTCCTTATATATGATATTTCAAAAAAATAAATGAAAATATACACTGGTCCATCCTGAGTGGACTCATATACTATTTCCATATGCATCATCTCAAATTTGGTTTAGTCCTTTAGTATCAAAAACCATAAAGGGATTACCCTGAAATAACTACATAACTTCCAAGATATTTAGAAAAAGTGTCTACAAACCAAATGACCAATTTTCAATAAAACATTAATACAAACATTTCTCAAATGTTGAAGACAGAGTGCCTCCTCTGACATCAAGTTCAATTAAGCTACCCTTTAGCAAGATGAAAGATTCTCTAGACAAGGAATATTCTTGGGAAATGTTGAAGATGAAAAGCATTTTCTCCTAGAGCACCCTGTGTATACCCATATTAGATCTTAATTTCAAAATATTTGTCACAATACTGACCTTCCTAACCTTCTAAGTCAACAAAACTTTAGTGATATTGGAACGCTTCTCTAAATGCTTTTCAAGCATCAAAACAACATTTTAAATAAATCCAAGTAATCTCTTACTTTTCTTAAGGTCCAATAGACCAGTTTTGGTCTCACTGGACATTAACCATCATAATCATCAATTATAAGAAAAAGTAATGGAATCAAAAGTGGATTTTACCTCCTTTAATCTGTTTACAATAGAAATTAGGACCAAATTCCCAATGTTTCATTTTCTGTTATCCCAATCTATCAATATTTTTGAATCTCCAAATACTTGGAGTTCCCTAAGTTATCGTTCCTCTCCATCTTTCAACAAACCCAAAGGGTATAGAATTCAACCTGATTTTTAGAGCCCTAACTTGTATCATAATTCAAATGAAAATAATGATTTGAATCAATGTAAATATCAACCCCTGCTCCACAAATACCTTGGTCTCCTTGATTGACATCGTTAGAAAAAACCCAGTGCTTCTTATGATTACTACTCGGCTCTTATAAATATATAATTGCTATGTTTATTTTGAAAATGTTTTTATATCAATTTGTTCCATTTTGGATTTTTTTTTCTTATTAGTCGTTTAAAAATAAGGCTACCTCTTCATTAGAGTTATATGTGAAATGTTATGTTTCTCTTGAAAAAAAATTATATATATATATATATAAAAAAAAAAAAATTTGTCATTTCATTAAAGTTAGTGATGTTATACATGGAATGTTATGTTTATATTCAAAATGTTTTTGTATCAATTGATTTAGTTTTAATATTAAGGTTATTTTTTCATTGAATTTATAAGTCATGTTTATGTTGAAAATGATTTTATATCAATTTATTCAATTTTAATTTTTTTATTGTGATGATGATTTTGTTAAAGTGCTTATATATAAAATTTATTTCTATCATATACTGTTTATAGGAGATAAGGTATTTTCAAAGCACAAGGATAAAAATTACGTCCTTGGAGAAGACTATTTGTTCAAATAATAGTGGACCACAACATTTAAGAATATTTAAAAGTTCAAGATGGTGGGTTTTATATAAAATTTATGATGACCAATCTGGACTAGTTTCCTCCTTTCTTAACTCCAATAGTCTTGTAAAATTCGTTTAATTGAAAGAAATTCAAAATAATTCGAAAAATTTGAATTCTCCTTGTATAGGCGCTAATCCCTTTTCCTTCGCTATGCGACCCTACACTGAAACCGAGGGCATAAATTCAGTTGTTAAACTTCTTTATCATATGACCCAATGCTAATAACTGCAGGCTCGTCCGTGGAAGTTTACTACACGATCAATCTAGATTTTTGATCCTGAAGTTGATCAATGATCAACAACGATGGGGTGACATAATGTCCACCATTGATCTGGATCTCGGATCCTTTCTAGAACATTGATTGTTCTTAATCAAAACCTGATACAAATCGTGGGGCCATCACAGAACTTGGCGTATCTCAGTGTCGGGATGTCGAGATGTATTACAACCTCCAACACAAAACTCGTTGATGGTCACGGTCCACTGCGACGAGGGTCATCAATCTTTGGAATTGAAGATTTAATATCAACCGTCCAACCCTTATTGTTTGGTCCACGCTGGAACTGTGTGTGGAACCCCACCGACAAACCTATGGATTTCACGTATCTTTGCCACCAGACCATGGGGTTTCAGACTTTTCAAATACCAGGAAATAACAAAAACGTCAATGTGCCGAAATGTTGTGGAACATTGATCTAATCCTCTCAATTTGATCCTGACTGTCCACTCACTTATATTGTCGAATGACTTCTATAGGCATCAATTTCTAATCGGATCGTTTCTAAGGAACTTTTCTGGCTATTTCTTCTCTCTATGGTCTCGATCTGGATTAAATGTGCAATAAGGACTTGCACGGGATCTCCTGCAAACAAAACACTTCATCGTTTGCCTCTTTAACACATAGATCATATCAAAAAATACACAAGAACACAATTTTTACAATTGTCTTCTATTAGAATGATTGAAGGAATAAGAATACAATAGGAAGGCTCAATTCCTTCTCGGTCTCTACATACTTCCACACTTCTCACTCTACACTCATTCCTCACACTCACTCAACCACCCTGGTCTCGCCTATCAAACCTTTTAATACAATAAGGACCAAATCGACCAATCCACAGAGATAGTATTGAATCTTATCAAAATTACACAATTACTCTAATTAACTTAAAACAACTCGATTTTGATCCTGAAAGATAGGATCAAATCCAAACATAATTCCTAATTTATCTAACTCTTCCACCTCCTATTACATTTGTGGAAAAATTGCTTTCTTCTTGAACACCCTAGAATATTACAACTTAGGAAAAATAGATAAAAACAATTACAATGAGGAAACCAACTTCCTCTCATAAAGTTCCTAAGATCCTCTAGAAGATCAAATACTAAATTTTCATAGAATATGCTCCTACATTAGACTCTCGGGGAAGAAAAGACTTGTTCTTGCGCTTGTTGTAGTAGTTCCTCAATACTTGTACCATACTTAGATATTCCAGTTGTTGTCATCCACATGTCATATTCAAGTGCTTGTCCTTTCCACGTGATCAAGTACTAAAAGTATTCTTTACCCCTTGTCTGTGTTACTACCTTTTGGTCCAAAATATATTCAATATGCTTATGTTGTGCTATAGGTAGTTGTTTCTCCTAGTCAATGGTCTGAATGTTGTCACTATCAAGTGCATCTGTGAAATTATATGTTGGTTCCTTGAAAGGGTACAAATCTGATACATTAAAGATTGGAGAAATTCCAAGGTTACTTGGAAGTTCTATTTCATAAGAATTTGAGGAAAATTTTCCCAACACTCTGCATGGTCCAATATTTTTAAATTTTAATTTGTTATATTCCCCTCTAGGAAACCTTTCTTTTATGAGGTGTGTCATGATCAAGTCTCCAACTTAAAAATCCAATTTTCTTCTCTTCAAATATGTCTTTTGTTTGTACTTCTTGTTGTTGTCCTGTAGTTGTTGCTTGACCCTTTCCTGCATGCTTACTGCAAAATATTCATCATCAACACTTCTAATTTCTTGTTTTCCTAGATTCATTAACTCATAAATTCCTCTAGGATGCATTCCATACAAAATATGAAATGGACTTAATCATGTGATTCTATTAGGTGAATCATTATATGAAAACTCTTCTTGTGCAAGTACATGATCCCACTATTTGGGATGTTCAGTACCAGACATCTTAAAATATTTCCCAAGCTTCTATTTACCACCTCTATTTTTCCATGTGTTTGTGGGTGGTATGAACTAAATTTGAGATTGGTCCCTAAATTTTTCCATAAATTTCTCCAAAAATGACTCACAAATTTTGTGTCTATGTCAGAAATAATACTTTTTGGCAATCCATGCAACCTAAAAACTTCTTTAAAGAAAAAATATACAATGTGAGTTGCATCATTGATCTTCTTACAAGCTATTGTTGAATTTTTAATGCTTAGCTCAAGCACATGTAGTTTCTTTCAATTTAGCATGAACTTGAACCATAAATAATGCAGCAACACAATAATTGTCGTAACCAAGATCACACGAAGAATAACCATGCACAAGACACAAGAATTTATCCTGGGAAAACCCTTCTCAAACAAGGGGAAAACCCAGCAATCCTTTGCTATAGAGTCAAGAGAAGATCACCCTTTCACCACAAACCCTAGTGCACACAAGAGGGTGCTCTATGACCAAGAAAGATAGCGCCTAAGAGAAGTGTGCACAAAATTTCATATCTCCACACTATGTGTTGTGAGAATGAGATATGATCCACAATTGGGATGTATCTCTCCTATAAATGCATGACCTAGCACATCAAATAGATGTGTCTATTGGCACAATAGGGCCGACTTGTACAACTCAATAATATAATTATCTTTTACACAATATTAATTATCTTTAGATGGTGGGGCCAACTTGTACCCTTCACAATACAAAATTAGGGTTTCACAATAATCTAACTCTTAGACAATATAACAAGGGATCTCCCACATGTCCTATAGTGATCTGCCACTAGGGATAAGTCCACTTGTTCTCAACCACAGGGACGTCACCCTCAACAGATCTACTCAACTAAATCCATAGGAGTACGATATGAAGAGCCATCTCAAGTCGACTCAATTAATTCCATAGGAGTCCAATAGGAGACCATCTCAAGTCATATCAACTCAATCCAGAGGAGCATAACAAGAGACCACACACATCATCTCAAATCAGTCCAGAGGAGTATGAGTCACCCATCACATGGGCGTTCTCATAGATCATCTCAACTCAGTCTAGAGGAGAATCACCTGGATAATGTCTCATGAAGTTGCAATCATCAACACTCCCTATCATCTAGGGAGGCATTCTCCACCAGGCCACGTCTCTCACAGAAGTACTTGAACTTCGTCCTGGAAAGAGGTTTGGTGAAGACATCTACAACTTTCTTGTGTGTAGAAAGGTACTGCACATGTATTTCTTTCATTTGCACCATATCTCTGAGGTAATGGTATTTGATCTCGATGTGTTTCGATTTATCGTGAAACACAAGATTCTCTGAGAGATTCACATAGCTCTGGTTATCACAATGGATAACGGTGGAATCCATATCATGTCCAAATAAATATGCAAGGATCTTTCAAAGCCACATTGCTCTGCAGACTTCCACACATAATGCAATGTACTCTGCTTCTGCGGTACTCAAATCCAAAGAAGTTTGTTTCCTACTGCACTAGGACACCATGGAAGATCCAAAAGTAAAACAACAACCAGAGGTGCTCTTTCGGTCCATTGTGCTCCCTTCCCAATCTGCATCGACATATCCCTGTAATCTCATGTCTACATTGGAGGCATATCTCAGGCCATAACCAATTGTTCCTCGTAAATATCTCAACACATGCTTTGTTGTTATCCAGTGTGTCTGTCTTGACTGACTCGTAAAATGACTGAGTACACTCACTACATAGCATATATCAAATCTAGTGTTAACTAGATACATCAATGATCCAATTAGTTGTCTGTAAATATGTGGATCAATCTTGCATGAATCGGAATAAGTCTTTTTCAGTTTCTTCAGATTCATCACCAACGGTGTAGGCATGGGCTTGTAGTCTGTCATCATGAATTTCTTCAATATCTCCACTGTGTATTTCCCCTGACTCAGGAGAATATCATCAGTCCTTTGCCACACTTCTAGTCCCAATAAGTAGTGCATCATACCAAGGTCCTTCATATTGAATTCAGAATCCAATGCACGCTTGCATTCAACAATAAGGCTTTCTAAACCGGTGAGGAATAAGTCATCAACATATAGGACCAAAATCAAGCACTCGTCACCAATAATGTTGTAGTATAGGTTGGGATCAACAACACTCTTGTTGAAACCCAAACTCATCAATTATCCATCAATCTTCTCATACCAAGCACAAGGTGCCTACTTTAGTCCATACATGGCTTTCTTCAACCTGCACACATGAGACTCCTTCTCATGTATCACAAATCCATCTGGCTGCTCAATGTAAAATTCTTCCTCAATCTCTCCATTGAGAAGGTTGTCTTCACATCCATCTGATGTAGTCTCCAACCCATGGATGCGGAAAGGGAAATAATTGTACCGATGGAAGTGTATCAGGCATTCCCTCCACCTGAGAGAATCCTATAGCCACAAATATCTCTTTTTACTTCTCGACACTTCCATCAGCTGCATGTTTGATCTTATATATCCACTTGGAAGTCAATATAGACTTCCCTTTCGGTCTCAGAATAATATCCCACACATCATTCTTCATGATGGACTGATACTCTTCGGTCATGGCATCTTGCCAAACCTGTTGACCTGTTGCTTCTCCATGACAAGAAGGATCAGTATCAATGATGTGGCTCATAGTTGAAACATAGCTCAAAAATATTTGTGGTATCTTTCTCTCTCAAAATGTACCATGAGGAGTTGCATGTCCCTCTTCCTTCTGCAGAGTCTGTTGAGCCCATGCAAGCTTCTTCTATCCTACTACAATGTCTCTGGGAACATCAAATAGAGATACGGGATCAACTGGATCAGTAATTATCTCCCTCTGAACTGTTGAATGGGGAGAAGGTATTGTCTCTTCTTTCTTCTCATTGTCAATCTCCATCTGAGATTCTCTGGATCTTAAAAAGGCTATCTCTTCCTCAAAGGTGACATCTCTACTAACATTGATTTGTCTTTGACCAGGGATGTAGATCTAGTATGCCTTCGAAGATTCATTGTACCCCACAATGAACCCTTTCTGCCCAAAGGGTCTAGCTTGGTCCTCTTTTCCTTGGGTACATGAATGTATACTTGACACCCAAATATCCTGAAGTGTCCAAACTCAGGCTTCACTCTGGTGAAAGCTTCTTCAAGAGTCATGTTCTTTAGAATCTTATGAGGACTCTTATTCTGAACGTACACAGTTGTCATGGATGCCTCTTCCCACATAATCATAGGTAGATTCTAATCATGTATCACTACTTCGGTTGCCTCAATAATGGATATGTTCTTCCTCTCTGCAACCCCATTCTACTGAGGGTTAGAACGAACGGCGTACTCCCTCTTGATCCCTTCCTCAATACAGAAATCATCGAAATCCCTAGAGGTATACTCTCTTCCATTATCTGATCTCAGCACCTTGATCTTCTTCCCGGTCAAGTTCTCAACCTAAGATTTAAACTCTTGAAATATCGCAAGGACTCCATCCTCGATATTCAAGAAGTAAATTTGTGTCTTCCAAGAGTGATCATCGATGAAGAGCACATAGTACAAATATCTTCTCAAGGAAGAAACAGTCGTGGGTCCACAAACATTTGTATGTATCAAGTCCAAGATCCCCTTGGATCTACTGTCACTTCTCGAAAAGGACCCCTTGGCATTCTTTCCAAGAGCACAAACTCTACAAACGCCATCATGTTCAATATGTGTCTCTGGAAATCTTGTCACCATATTCCCTAGAGAGGGAAGGGCTCTATAATGTAAATGATCAAGACTCTTATGCCATAGCTCGTTCAAGTTGATAGTATCATGTAACAAGGCTTGGACTGATCGGACAATCAATCTATAAAAATGGTTTTCTCGAACACCAATCACCCGGGCAGAATCCATGTGTGAGTTCTTGTACCATGCAAGAAATTTTCCTTCAGAGAAAGTAACCTTGTAGCCTTTATCCTCTAAGGAACAAACAGAGACAAGGTTCCTTTTCATCCCAGGTACATATAGTACCTCACTTAATTGGAGTGGTATGTCAGAATCTAGTTGGAAGGAAGAAGATCCAACTCCTTTCACAGTATATATGGAATTATCACCAAGTACAACATGGAGATGAGAATCTTTCTCTAAAATATCAGTGAGATGTTCTCTATATCCAGTCATGTGTCTGGAAGCACCACTGCCAATCAACCAAATATCACTATCAATAGGAACCGTACCTGAGAGTGTTGAAATCAAGAAGAACACTTCATCTTTTATGTATTCATCTCTTTGATGTGGTTTTGAATCAACATCGGCAGTGGATGCATGTTGTATTCATTTCTTCCTGGTAGGAAAATCTCTTGCAATGTGTCCATACTTGTCACATATGAAACATTAAATCTTTGAAATGTCTTTTCTATGTTCATGACCTGAAGTTGTTGAAGTTTTCTTGTCTTTGAATGCTTTGTTGGAAATTCTTCTATTTATTATGCCTCTCTTTGCATGAGAAGCAAGGGCTTGATTGTCATCATGATGGGAGTCTTGCACACCTTTGGCTATAAGTATGGTTTCCTCTTGAGTGCATTCTTCCCATAGATGATCAAACTGAGGTAAATATGCTCTTCCACTGATACTTTGAATGAATGGTTCCCAATGGCTTGGAAGAGCATTGAGAGTAATCATGAAAATCTCTCTGTCTATTATGGTTTCTCCAATGGCACCTAACTGATCTCTGATCTCTAAAATATTCATGAAGAAGGTAGCAAAGGTGTCAGCTTTTGTCGTATTAAGATTTTGAATTTGGTGTTTCAAAGTAAGATCTATGTTAGTTTTTTTGCTCTCAAACATCATCTTCAATGCATCATACATTAGATAAGTTGTCTTCAAGGTAGATATGTGAGGTAGTATATGATCTCTTACTGAGTAGATGATTATCTTTTTGGCGTTGACGTCTTATTTTTAGCCTTCTCTTCATCGGTTGTTGTTGTTGGTAGAGTCTTTTCTATCAAACTCAATAGTTCACTCTCTTCCAGAGTGATGTGTAATCTTGACTTCCAAGATATGAAGTTGGTTGTTCCATCAAGCCTATCTTCTACCAAAATTTGGTTCCTCATGGCTTGCAAATTCTTCACAAACCCTAACGGCTAGGCTAGAAAACCTAGTGTTTTTCAAGAGGAAGTCTCTAGGATGTTTGTTGGACTTATGACTGTCAAAAAGAAACCCTATAGATTCAAAGGAACCTCAGCAAGCTGCAAAAATACCTCAACGTTCTGCAAAAACCATAAAAACCGAAATTTGCAAAAACCCTAGGGCCAAAAATCCAAACTTCTTCAATTTTGAATCTAAGAGTTGCAGGTGGTGCGTTAGACTAGGCCATACCTTCCTGTGTGAAAATTAGGCCCAACATTCAAGGGTAAAGTGCTAAAACTAGCTTGACAAGTAAAATGGAAGGGGTCGTTTTTGCAGTTGTAGCAAGAAGGTGGCAGCTAGGCTTGAAATAACTTGTGCAATGGCTCTTCAAGAACACCGCTCTAATCCCATGTTGAATTTTTAATGCTTAGCTCAACCACATGTAGTTTCTTTCAATTTAGCATGAACTTGAACCATAAACAATGCAGCAACACAATAGTTGTAGTAACCAAGATCACAAGAAGAATAACCATGCACAAGACACAAGAAGTTATCATGGGAAAAACCTTCTCAAACAAGGGAAAAAACCAACAATCATTTTCTATAGAGTCAAGATAAGGTCACCCTTTCACCACAAACCCTAGTGCACACAAGAGGGTGCTCTATGACCAAGGAATCTATCACCTAAGAGAAGTGCGCACCAAATTTCAGATATCTGCACTATGTGTTATGAGAATGAGATATGATCCACAATGAGGATGTATCTCTCCTATAAATACATGACCTAGCACATCAAATAGATGTTTCTATTGGCACAATAGGGCCAACTTGTACAACTCAATAATATAATTATATTTTACACAATATTAATTATCTTTACATGGTGGGGTCGACTTGTACCCTTCACAATACAAAATTAGGGTTTCACAATAATCTAACTCTTAGACAATATAGCAAGGGATATCCCACACATTCTCTAGTGATCTGCCACTAGGGACAAGTCCACATGTGCTCAACCATAGGGACTTCACCCTCAACAAATCTATTCAACTAAATCCATAAGAGTATGATCTGGAGAGCCATCTCAAGTCAACTCAACTAAGTCCATAGCAGTCCGACAGGAGACCATCTCAAGTCATCTCAACTCAGTCCAGAGGAGCATGACAAGAGACCACACATGTCATCTCAACTCGGTCTAGAGGAGTATGACTCACCCATCACATGGGCATTCTCACAGATCATCTCAACTCAGTCCAGAGGAGAACAACCTGGATAATGTCTCATGAAGTTGCAATCATCAACAGTTATAAAGTGTGTCATTTTTTAGAATCTATCAACAACTACATAAATTGAATCATTACCTTGTTGATTTCTTGGCAATCCTAACACAAAGTCCATACTTACAGAGTCCCATGGTTGTTCTGGGATTGTAAATGGTTGATACAACCCAGTAATTTGTCTTCTTCCTTTTTCATACTGACAAATATTGCATCTTTCAACAAATTTCTTGACATCAGTGTGCATGCCATGCCAAAAATAAAATGTACTTAGTTGAGAAAATGTTTTTTCATGTCCAAAATGTCCTTCTAATCCACTATTGTGCTTTTCCTTCAATAGTTTTTCCATCATTGAACATCTTGGAATGCATAATTTGTTTCCTTTGTAATTAATAATAAACCTTCTTGAATCATGTAATCTAACCATGGAGTTTTGTCTATGTTTGTTGTATTTTCACAAGTTGCATAAACATATTTAAAATATGCAACATCTTTATACATCTCTTTCAACTCATCAAGTCCTAAAACATTTACTTGAAACTCTTGTAAAATCAAACTAACTCTGCTCAATGCATTTTCTACCTTATTTGATTTCCCACTTATATGCTTAATAACAAATTTGAAATTCTGCAATAACTCAATCCATTTGACATGTCTCTGATTTAATTTTGGTTGGCTTCTAATATACTATAAGGAATGATTATTGGTTTAAAGAACAAATTCCTTAGACATTAGGTAATGTCTCCATTTCTTTAGTGTTTGTATGATTGCATAAAAATCCTTGTCATATGAAGAATATTTTTTCTTTGCTTCATTTAACTTCTCACTAAAATAAGCAACCGGTTTTTTTCCTGACTTAGAAAAGCTCCTATTGCATTCCCAATTGCATCACATTCAACTTGAAATAGTTTATTAAAATCTAGGAATGCTAAAATTGGTTGTTTTGTTATCTTCTTATTTGATAATTCAAAACTTTTATCAGTTGCTTCTATCCATTTAAATGGTTGTTTGGTTTCTATAATTGGAGCACATATCCCACTAAAATTCTTGATGAATTTTCTATAGAAGCTCGCCAAGCCATGGAAACTTCTTACCTCAAAAGAATTATTTGGATTAGGACAATTTATTATAGCCTTTACCTTTTCCTGGTCCATCTTAAAGCATTCTCCCTGAGATATCACAAAGCCCAAATAAACCAATTTTGTCTTCACAAAAATACACTTTTTCAAATTGATCAATAGTTTTTCTTGTTGTATTTTATCTAAAACCAACCTGAGGTGTCTCAAGTGTTTTTCTCTAGACTAAATGTAGACCAGAATATCATCCAGATAAACTATGACAAATTACCAATAAATTCTTTAAGTACTTCATTCATCAATCTCATAAAAGTGCTTGGGGAATTTGTGAGTCCAAAGGGCATTAACAACCATTCATATAATCCATCATTTGTTTTAAATGTTGTTTTCCATTCATCTCCTTCTCTAATCATGGTATGATGATACCCACTTTTCAAATCCAGTTTTGAAAAATATTTAGCACCACTTAAGGAATCCATCAAATCATCAATTTGGGGTCATGGAAATCTATACCTGATTGTAATTTTATTTATAGATCTGGAATCTGTGCACATTCTCCATCCTCCATCTTTATTTGGAATTAGCTGTAACATCCCGCTCTGGCGCACTGACAAAACTTATTCTTTGGGGACACTTGCTCGCAAGTGATCTGGATTTTTTTTATGATGATGAACCACTTAACCTTGATGATGATGCGTCA
>JZKD02S1844455.1:0-13962 GCA_000966675.3 Picea glauca
TAACTGTTCTCTTATCGTTTTCACCTTCTTTCCTCTAGTGATATCATGGCTAGTACTTTCAAGGCTTCACCCCCACAGTCAGTTATTGGAAATTAAACAATAATACATTTACACTGTTCCCATGCCACAACATGGTAATCCTAATTAATGATTAATTACAAGTTGGGGGAGACATGGGTGTTACATAGGGTTTCTTCAAATCTGATTTTTATTGTTGTTATGAAATTTTCAAAATTTAAAAGCCTTAAAATCAACCCAAAACAAGATAGATAAAACCATGAAGCAAAATGTTGAGAGGGCCGATTTCATCTTTTAGGGTTCAGAGATACGAAACTAAGCACAAACCCTTGATAATGTATTATAGGAAATTAAATAAAACACAAACTTTGCACTGGACTGGGAAAGAAATCCAAATTATGATTTTTCTTTGATTTTCCATTAGATTTCTTTCTAAACAAAAGTAAAAGATTTTAAATTTTGGGGTTTTATGGCTGGTTGTTGGGAGAAGACAATTATCTTATTCCTACTAGGGCTTATGGGGTCAAGAAGTATGCCCCTCTAAGAATTGGTCTATCTCATATTAATGGATTAGGGCTAAGGGACCAGAAGGGGCAAAACGGTCTCATATACAATCAAGATAAATTATGTAGACCAAGGCCCTACAAGAAGGGGTTCGTAATGGAAGAACCTTCACCAACAAGATCAACTATAACTTGAATAAAGTACTAAATACCCTTGCTAGGGAACCGAGGGAAAAACAAAGGAACGAATTGAGCACTTACCAAACTAACAAATGGAGAAGGAAGGGATAAACCCTAAAACGTCTTCCCTATAAGTGGTAGTCTTACCTTTCAAATGGATCGATCTTGAAAGCTTGTACTAGTCTTGAGCAAACACACAAATCTTTGATGCATGAAAAATAAACTGAGAGAGAGAGAGAGCTCCAAGAATTGACACCAAAAGCTCAATAGGTAGATCTTCAACAAATTATATTCTCAAATAGGTAGCTGACAACAACAACAATTTGGAATGAGAGGAGAGCCTCTATTTATCGCGGAGGCTTATACATCCTTCTCATTATTTATTATTTTCTATTTCTATCTCCTTAGAACTAGCCATGGAGAATTTCAAAAATGACTTGTCTTCTAATTAACCTAAAGAGACCAAGTCGTAATACAATAAGAATGTGCCACATGTACAATAAACCCTCCAAGAGGGGAGGTCGTTCATAAAAAAGGGGTAAACTAGGGTCTAAGAAGGCTCAATGTCTCTCCCAAGTGCAAGGGGAGACTCTTTGATTATTCCATAATGCTCCTACAAATGAAGAAAGGTCCAAAATAAGCCAATATCTAGCCTAAAATGAAGGGACATCCAGATGTGTGAGGTATCCAAGGTCCAAAAGAGAGGATGTATCCTCTAATCAAGCTCAAAAGTCCACGTGTGAGGTCTCGAAGGTGAAATAATGTCCTCATATCATGTAAGTGGCCTTCACAGGTCATGGAATGACCCTCTCCAAGTCAAATGATGTCCACACGTGCTAAAACGACCAATAGACAAGTGCTCCATAGGGGTCGGCCCTTAAATCAAGTGAGAAGATGCCTCAAAATGCATGAAGGAGGAGAGGGCTCAAGGTTCAAGGATGTGGCATGTCAAGAGGTGGCCAATGCATGTAGAAATAGTCACAAAGTGCCTCGGATGAGACCGATACCTTGGGATCTCTGTACTACCTAGAGATCTATGAAATTGTCTCGAGAAACATGAAATTGTTTGAGCCACTGTAGAATCATCTCCAAGAGTCCATGGCCAAAGTGTGAGATATACATAAGAGGGGTGCCATGCTTGGGCATAAGATAAGTGTGCTTCCATGTGTGTGACAACCTTTACAACATGAGAAACACTTTTACATAGAGTGAAGTGAGACAACCTAAAGGATCTCTAGGACACAATACCTAAAGGCTCTCTAGGTCATGTGTCCTAATAGATTCATCCCAAGACCCTCGCGTACCTCCAAGTCATTAATGACTGACATGGGACCAATTTAATGGTATCCAAGGGACAGTAAGCTAAGCTATAAGAGCAAGTCATATCTTGAAATGGGGACTAGGAGGATGGGCCATGACCAACCACAAAGGATTTAGAGATACCACCTACGTGAAACACCTTTACATAGATTATCTAAGCATGGTCCAATACAATACACAAGTACAAAAATGGTCACACTTTTGGCTGATACATGATACAATAATACAAAGCATCATGACGACATGATTGATCATGAAACTTTGAGTTGGAATATCATCAAGATAGGCACAAAAATTCTCATATGATGAGTCACATTTGGCAAAAAAATATAAGTTGCATCGAAGTGAATTTGAGGTGTAAAAATATGTATCAACACCACCTCTCTCTCTTGGAATTCATAGTTAATCACTTTTCCAATTTCCTCGTTCTCCAACAAATTGGCGTGGTTTGACATTGATGATAAGTAATTGTGTTGAGATGAATAAGTTCAAACCTTTTGACCCCACCTTCATTTATCACAATGTATTTTGGGGATGGTGGAGTTAGAAGATATAGTTAAACCATGATATATCCTAATAGGGTCAAATGATCTTTTATCAATTTCAACAATGTCGTAGGGCTTCGTAAACAACAACCTATTCCAGTTTATGTAATTTGAACCATGGGTGAAGTTGGGCCAATTGACACCTCCATCTTACTACTTTTATTGAATTTTGAGTTGGGGACAATCATTGACACAATCATGATGCACAATGTCATTAAACATATTGATTTTCTATTTTGTGTCATCGATGACACATGCTTTAGTTCAAATCTGAATGTTTGATTACTTCTATCAAACATGGTGATAGTCTTCTAAAAACTTGTGATGCCTGATATTTTTTTATTTATGTTATTTCATGTTTTTGTCATGATATATTGATAATGGACATGATGTATTATATTTATTAGGGTTAATGTTTCTCTACATCTCCAATAGTGTATCATATGTTGCTTTGTCTTTTTCTTCTCATATGTTTTCACACAAAACCTATTTTGCTTTTGCTAAATAATGCTACTCATGTTAATCTTGCAAAGAGATTCAATGTTAATGTTCATGTCCATTAATACTAGATTTTGTAAAGCATTAATTTATTTTTGTCTTAGTTTCAAAGATAGGGTAAAAAACCAATTTGTTTGCTAATTGATGCTATACATGTTAATCTTGCAAAGAGATTCAATGTTAATGTTCATGTCCATTAATACTAGGATTTTGTAAAGTATTAATTTATTTTTGTCTTAGTTTTAAAGATAAGGTTAAAAAACCAATTATTTTTTTAAAGTTGAATGATGTATAATGTAGATGAATTTTTATTTATTGTAACACATAAACCATATGTTCATGCTCATAAATGTATATGCTCATAAATGTATAATTAATTTTTTAGAGTAAAAAAACCAATTATTTTTTTTTAAATTGAATGATGTAGATGAATTTTTTTTATTGTAACACATAAACCATATGTTCATGCTCATAAATGTATAATTAAGATTAAGATTTTGTGGTTAATTTTATCTTAGTACATTCTCTCACTATACCTTCTTTACACCCACCCAACATATTAACCATAATTACTTTGCCAATACATTTATAAAACATTTAAAAAAACCAAAAAAACCAAAAAATATACCATACCATGGCTCTTATTAAGGACATAAGTATGACATGATGTTATAATATGATGTTATATGTACATGATACTATATATTCTTATGTATCCTTCTCAACTAAGATATATTCATGGTGGTGATAAAAAATCCTATAATCATTTTAGTTTAGTGAACTATGAAATATGTAACCATTAAACCCTATTAATATTTTTAATTACAAATTCATTGGATTATCTAGAAATGCATAGAGATTCAATGTTAATGTTCATGTCCATTAATACTAGGATTAATACTAGGATTTTGTAAAGTATTAATTTATTTTTGTCTTAGTTTTAAAGATAAGGTTAAAAAACCAATTATTTTTTTAAAGTTGAATGATGTATGATGTAGATGAATTTTTTTTTATTATAATACATAAACCATATGTTCATGCTCATAAATGTATATGCTCATAAATGTATAATTAATTTTTTAGAGTAAAAAAACCAATTATTTTTTTAAAATTGAATGATGTAGATGAATTTTTTTTTATTGTNTAACTGTTCTCTTATCGTTTTCACCTTCTTTCCTCTAGTGATATCATGGCTAGTACTTTCAAGGCTTCACCCCCACAGTCAGTTATTGGAAATTAAACAATAATACATTTACACTGTTCCCATGCCACAACATGGTAATCCTAATTAATGATTAATTACAAGTTGGGGGAGACATGGGTGTTACATAGGGTTTCTTCAAATCTGATTTTTATTGTTGTTATGAAATTTTCAAAATTTAAAAGCCTTAAAATCAACCCAAAACAAGATAGATAAAACCATGAAGCAAAATGTTGAGAGGGCCGATTTCATCTTTTAGGGTTCAGAGATACGAAACTAAGCACAAACCCTTGATAATGTATTATAGGAAATTAAATAAAACACAAACTTTGCACTGGACTGGGAAAGAAATCCAAATTATGATTTTTCTTTGATTTTCCATTAGATTTCTTTCTAAACAAAAGTAAAAGATTTTAAATTTTGGGGTTTTATGGCTGGTTGTTGGGAGAAGACAATTATCTTATTCCTACTAGGGCTTATGGGGTCAAGAAGTATGCCCCTCTAAGAATTGGTCTATCTCATATTAATGGATTAGGGCTAAGGGACCAGAAGGGGCAAAACGGTCTCATATACAATCAAGATAAATTATGTAGACCAAGGCCCTACAAGAAGGGGTTCGTAATGGAAGAACCTTCACCAACAAGATCAACTATAACTTGAATAAAGTACTAAATACCCTTGCTAGGGAACCGAGGGAAAAACAAAGGAACGAATTGAGCACTTACCAAACTAACAAATGGAGAAGGAAGGGATAAACCCTAAAACGTCTTCCCTATAAGTGGTAGTCTTACCTTTCAAATGGATCGATCTTGAAAGCTTGTACTAGTCTTGAGCAAACACACAAATCTTTGATGCATGAAAAATAAACTGAGAGAGAGAGAGAGCTCCAAGAATTGACACCAAAAGCTCAATAGGTAGATCTTCAACAAATTATATTCTCAAATAGGTAGCTGACAACAACAACAATTTGGAATGAGAGGAGAGCCTCTATTTATCGCGGAGGCTTATACATCCTTCTCATTATTTATTATTTTCTATTTCTATCTCCTTAGAACTAGCCATGGAGAATTTCAAAAATGACTTGTCTTCTAATTAACCTAAAGAGACCAAGTCGTAATACAATAAGAATGTGCCACATGTACAATAAACCCTCCAAGAGGGGAGGTCGTTCATAAAAAAGGGGTAAACTAGGGTCTAAGAAGGCTCAATGTCTCTCCCAAGTGCAAGGGGAGACTCTTTGATTATTCCATAATGCTCCTACAAATGAAGAAAGGTCCAAAATAAGCCAATATCTAGCCTAAAATGAAGGGACATCCAGATGTGTGAGGTATCCAAGGTCCAAAAGAGAGGATGTATCCTCTAATCAAGCTCAAAAGTCCACGTGTGAGGTCTCGAAGGTGAAATAATGTCCTCATATCATGTAAGTGGCCTTCACAGGTCATGGAATGACCCTCTCCAAGTCAAATGATGTCCACACGTGCTAAAACGACCAATAGACAAGTGCTCCATAGGGGTCGGCCCTTAAATCAAGTGAGAAGATGCCTCAAAATGCATGAAGGAGGAGAGGGCTCAAGGTTCAAGGATGTGGCATGTCAAGAGGTGGCCAATGCATGTAGAAATAGTCACAAAGTGCCTCGGATGAGACCGATACCTTGGGATCTCTGTACTACCTAGAGATCTATGAAATTGTCTCGAGAAACATGAAATTGTTTGAGCCACTGTAGAATCATCTCCAAGAGTCCATGGCCAAAGTGTGAGATATACATAAGAGGGGTGCCATGCTTGGGCATAAGATAAGTGTGCTTCCATGTGTGTGACAACCTTTACAACATGAGAAACACTTTTACATAGAGTGAAGTGAGACAACCTAAAGGATCTCTAGGACACAATACCTAAAGGCTCTCTAGGTCATGTGTCCTAATAGATTCATCCCAAGACCCTCGCGTACCTCCAAGTCATTAATGACTGACATGGGACCAATTTAATGGTATCCAAGGGACAGTAAGCTAAGCTATAAGAGCAAGTCATATCTTGAAATGGGGACTAGGAGGATGGGCCATGACCAACCACAAAGGATTTAGAGATACCACCTACGTGAAACACCTTTACATAGATTATCTAAGCATGGTCCAATACAATACACAAGTACAAAAATGGTCACACTTTTGGCTGATACATGATACAATAATACAAAGCATCATGACGACATGATTGATCATGAAACTTTGAGTTGGAATATCATCAAGATAGGCACAAAAATTCTCATATGATGAGTCACATTTGGCAAAAAAATATAAGTTGCATCGAAGTGAATTTGAGGTGTAAAAATATGTATCAACACCACCTCTCTCTCTTGGAATTCATAGTTAATCACTTTTCCAATTTCCTCGTTCTCCAACAAATTGGCGTGGTTTGACATTGATGATAAGTAATTGTGTTGAGATGAATAAGTTCAAACCTTTTGACCCCACCTTCATTTATCACAATGTATTTTGGGGATGGTGGAGTTAGAAGATATAGTTAAACCATGATATATCCTAATAGGGTCAAATGATCTTTTATCAATTTCAACAATGTCGTAGGGCTTCGTAAACAACAACCTATTCCAGTTTATGTAATTTGAACCATGGGTGAAGTTGGGCCAATTGACACCTCCATCTTACTACTTTTATTGAATTTTGAGTTGGGGACAATCATTGACACAATCATGATGCACAATGTCATTAAACATATTGATTTTCTATTTTGTGTCATCGATGACACATGCTTTAGTTCAAATGTGAATGTTTGATTACTTCTATCAAACATGGTGATAGTCTTCTAAAAACTTGTGATGCCTGATATTTTTTTATTTATGTTATTTCATGTTTTTGTCATGATATATGGATAATGGACATGATGTATTATATTTATTAGGGTTAATGTTTCTCTACATCTCCAATAGTGTATCATATGTTGCTTTGTCTTTTTCTTCTCATATGTTTTTACACAAAACCTATTTTGCTTTTGCTAAATAATGCTACTCATGTTAATCTTGCAAAGAGATTCAATGTTAATGTTCATGTCCATTAATAATAGATTTTGTAAAGCATTAATTTATTTTTGTCCTAGTTTTAAAGATAGGGTAAAAAACCAATTTGTTTGCTAATTGATGCTATACATGTTAATCTTGCAAAGAGATTCAATGTTAATGTTCATGTCCATTAATACTAGGATTATATAACAATTTAAATATCTAAAATTTACAATTTTTTCTTAATATAAAATATATTTATAAATGTATTACAATGATTTTGTAAAGTATTAATTTATTTTTGTCTTAGTTTTAAAGATAAGGTTAAAAAACCAATTTTTTTTTAAAGTTGAATGATGTATGATGTAGATGAATTTTTTTTTATTGTAACACATAAATCATATGTTCATGCTCATAAATGTATATGCTCATAAATGTATAATTAATTTTTTAGAGTAAAAAAACCAATTATTTTTTTAAAATTGAATGATGTAGATGAATTTTTTTTTATTGTAACGCATAAACCATATGTTCATGCTCATAAATGTATAATTAAGATTAAGATTTTGTGGTTAATTTTATCTTAGTACATTTTTCACTATACCTTCTTTACACCCACCCAACATATTGACCATAATTACTTGCCAATACATTTATAAAACATTAAAAAAAACCAAAAAAACAAAAAAATATACCATACCGTGGCTCTTATTAAGGACATAAGTATGGCATGATGTTATAATATGATGTTATATGTACATGATACTATATATTCTTATGTATCCTTCTCAACTAAGATATATTCATGGTGGTGATAAAAAATCCTATAATCATTTTAGTTTAGTGAACTATGAAATATGTAACCATTAAACCCAATTAATATTTTTACTTACAAATTCATTGGATTATCTAGAAATGCATTTTATTCAACTAGAAATTAGTCCCACATCTATTATATGAATGGTTTGTGCAAATTTTCTAGTTTAACATTGAGTATCAAAGAATGAGCGTTGAACAACTAGTGAATTCATTGTAATGGATGCTCCATCCATTCTAGGAATGGTTTTTTGAGTATCAAAAAGTGAACGTTGAATAACTAGTGAATTTATTGCAGTGGAGGCTCCATTCATTCTAGGAATTGTTTGTGCAAACCCTCTAGTTTAATATTGAGTATCAAAGAGTGAACATTGAACAATTAGTGAATCTATTGTAATGGAGGTTCCATCCATTCTAGGAATGGTTTGTGCAAAGCCTCTAGTTTAACGTTGAGTATCAAAGAGTGAACGTTGAACAACTAGTGAATCTAGTGTAATGGAGGCTCTCTCAACTTTATATTTTATGCTCAATCAAGCTTAGACTTGCATATGAAGATGCTCACATGGTAGTAGGATCACATGGTTTGTAGGATCGTGGACCAACATTGCAAATTTACATCGCAATTTAAAAATGAAAATTGTATTTTTTTTTCTTTCTTTTTCAATGTCAAAGGAATATATATATAGCAAACAAATCCGTTTTCCAATGTTTGTTCATTTAAAATTTGACAAAAAATAAAATGAGTTTTAAGTTATGAATGTTGAAATTGCAATATGGAGTTGCTCCAATGAAAACGAGGATGGGGAAAACCATTCACAATGTCAGAATTTAGAAAATTGCCATTTGTCACTATTGAAATTTCATTAAGTAACTGCAAGAAGAGAGTCGTTTGCTACATGTTTAGGTAATTCCTAAAAACAATTACAAAATTTGGATATTATCTTTCAAACTTCAAATCATATAATTAATGATAATGATGATGGTGGTATAAATTTAAATGATAATATAGGTAGGAATAATAACATTAAATCATGAACGATTGTAAGATATAGAGAATGTAAGAATTTAGTTACATGGTGTAATGTAATTTTTTCTTGATGGACAAGGTTGGTGTCTACTCCATTGTGAGAGTTTGGGTTCATCCTTGAGCTAGCCATTGGAGTTTTCTTCATCTCCAATGTCCATCTCATGATATCCCTCACTTAGCCCCGTCCATAACTCGATTCCATGCTTAGATTCTTCCTTCAATCATGTTTCACCCACACCTAATCTCTCCTCTACCGGTGGTGGCGACGACCCCCTTTTCCCATTTCATTCAATCCACTGTCGGGGCTTCTAATCAGCTTGGATTCACTCCCCTTTTAGTTGGTGTCACTCTCTCATCTATTGGTGCAACTTTTCCCATTAGATTTGGCTGGTGCTTCCTTTAGATATGTGGCCAAGAATATATTTTCTAGTGCATCCTAGCCCCCTATCCTTCTTATAGTTCAAGAAGTCCCTATCTTGTCCGTTTTTATTGTTGGGAATGTTGCTGAATAGGAACCCTTTTACAAAACTAATGGTCTTATTTGAAGGTTCAATGACATATGGCTAAGATTATATGAATTGCACAATTGGATCTCATGTCTCTGGAGGTCCGATCTTAATGAGGAAGCCTTTATGTATCCGCGTGCTAAAGGTTTTTTCATTGTGGAGTTTGATTTAGTAGAGGACTAAAATTGGATCCTCAACTCGAGTCCTTGGTTTCGAGGAACTCTAGTATTTTCATGAAGGCTTGGATTTCATTTTTAGACCCTTTGACAAACTCTCTCTCCATGACTCTTGCTTGGGTTAGGCTTCCTAGTCTTCCCCTTTAGTTTTGGGGGTTATGATTCACTCAACAATACTAGAAACAATTTGGAAAAATTCCACTTCAACAATGAGGAGACACAACGCCTCCACATCACAACATATGCACACATTCATGTTGACATGGACTTCAACAAAGGATTTCCAACATAAATCAACTTGGCCGCCAAAGATTGTACATGGACCCAAAAGTTGTATTATGAGCAAGTCTCCTTTCAATGCAAAGCATGTTATGAACACATGGCACATCATAACTTATTGTCCCAAACTTCATAAGAATGGTTGATATCGAAAATCCTAGTGAAAGTCTACCTGGTGGGATAGTGCAAAGTAAGAACACTAGTTGATCTCCCCTACGACTAACCAAATTCCACAACAAACAACGCCACTCTTATAGGAGGCTCCTACAAAGGAAGTTTCATTTGAAAAATACCAAAGCAACTTATTTAGTTAGTGCCAATCTTGAATGAGACAATGATTGTGATAACTAGTCCTTTGTGAAATCCCCGTCATTCCCTTCACTGGCAAGGACTTCCTTTTCATTGGCAAGGAAGTTAGGGCCCCTTCTTGATTAGGCAGATTGCCCCTCCCAGTCCCATGATGATGACGATGATTAACGTCCACTGAGACGAATTGGTCCATCGGACTTTAAGAAGGTAAGATATTACTTCGATTTCTTTAAAGTTGTATTTCTATGCTAAGAAAGCATTGAAAGAAGCATTCCAAGATCACCATAGTTTTGATGACTTAGGAGGTTAGAAAAGGTCTATATTGTGGAAAATATTTTAAAATTGGGATCTAATTTGGGAATAGGCAGGACAATTTAAGAGGAAGCGTTTTTCATCTTCAACCCTCTTAGTGTCACAAAGATGACAAATTCTTTCATCCCACGATGTTTTTGGAATTGTCCAACACCCAGTTTCACTATGTAGCTCATGATAGTTTGTTCTTATTTTAACAATGTTGATTTTCTTCTTTGCACTTCTCAAAACTGAGTTGTACTTTTCATCTTCTAAATTAAGGTTGACCACCTCCTCGTAGTATCTTAGTTTCCTTTTATCTTCTAATTCTTTATCACACCACATATTCTCCTTAAATTTAGAAGTGATAATATTTGTAAATGATATTTTGAATGATGGCTTCTTCTTATATTCCCCAATGATCTAGCCAAGATTTGACATCTTTATTCCATCCCTACTTAAGCTGCCGGTGGTTTTGGCTAGAGTTTGAAGTAATTTTGGGGAGCCTCTTATCGTCCATGTTGTTTCTCTTGTTCTTGTAAGTTAGATATCTAATCAAGTAGAGGAATTAGAGGCAGGTCAAAACATTCTGGATGAACCACCATATTAGGGAAAAACATAATCAAAAGATCCATCAATGTCTATTCAGGACTCGAAGAAGGAATGTACAATAGTAGTTAAGAAGAAGAAGAACTCTCCAACGCCATAGCTAATGATGACAAGAAATATGCATTGAACTTATTTTAAACTTATATTGTTTCTACATTTTCTTACTTTTACAATTTGTCCGTGTTTACTCATGTATCTCAAGATATAAAATAAATTATAAGCACATAAAATTTTTAAGAGTGGGTAGAATCCCCCAACCTTGTAAAACTAAGATTATCTCTCTTGATTGGCCTTGACCACACCTTTTGTATTACATAACTCTCAATTTCAGTCACAACCTTTTTTAATACAAATGTTCATCATTGTTATTTAAAAAACAACATAGGATGAACTCATGAGATATTGAAGGGAAAAAAAATTAAACTATGCATTTAGGATTTAAAACACTATCAAATTATTAACATTGCTAAAATGTGGATGTTTTTAGAAAGTAACTATGATGTTTAATGAATTTGTAATCTTAAAACTATATGGAAAAATATGTTTCTTTTTATTTTTGATAAAATTATCATTTTTTTCCATGGTGTTGGTTAAATGGGGGCATCCCCACATTAATGCAACATTAATTCAATGGTTAAGAACACTTCTGTTTCCTTCTTAGAAGTTACAGGTTCAAATCCACAAGAAAATAAGGTATGTATACCTTACTAGGCATTAATAATGGCTAACTTAACTATGAACCTAAAAATAGATTATTATTAATATTACAATTGAATTCTTTACTTAAAAAAAAATATCATATTGATGAAAGGAAGATCCGAGTGGAAGGAAAAACTTAGGGTTTAACTAGGGTTACTATTAACCATCATCAAATTAGGATTTTATGAGGGTATTCTTTTATTCTTCATCTGTTACTTTGTTGTTGGGAGGCGCCGACTGAGAGGGGCGAGAGGAGACGAGAGGCGGAGGAGAGGTAGTTACAGGCAAAAAAAAGCCACTATTCAGTATGAAGTACAATCCAAGTAAGTATAAATTCACTCCTGTAAGAGATCGCAATCTTTGAAGCCATCAACAAGTATATTTGAATGTAGTTCTGTCATGATGTTTCGTTCTTTAGATTGGTACATGATAGTCTGTTATCAGTTTTTTCTTGTGCGTGTTTAGCTGTGTCGTCTGGTCTTTTGTGGTGTTATTTTACGGGAACTTGAGTAGGGGGAATGCAGGAATCGATCCAGGGATCTTGAGGGTGGATCCTTTTGCCCTTTTAATCACTCGACCTAATACGGCATTGGTCTGAATAGAGTAGGCTAGTCTTTTTACAATATGTACTTTTGCTTCTCTCAGAAATTTATTTCATGTTGGTGTATCTGGTTTCCACAGTTGTGAAAGCTGGTTTGCCTTACTGTAGGCTTTTTTTGGGGTTAGGGTTTCGGGTTTAGTGTTGATCGAATCCAGGAGCTGTCCATGGCCAATGGGTTGCTCTACCACCGAGCCACATGCACCTTCATGATGGGTCCCTTAGAGGTTTAATGTCAAGGTGTGGATTGCTATCTCGAACACCCCCTTTCAAGCCACACTTGGACTCAGGGCGTCTAGATTTGCCAACCAACTTGGCTCTGATGCCATGTTAGATAACTGGACAGGCTACGATTCAAGCCCAGGCCTTGTCCCTGATCTCAGTCAGCTTCTCTACCGTTGAGCTGCATGCTATTTCACGATGGGCACCTTTTATGGTTTAGTATCAAGGTGTGGGTTGCTGTCTCCAATCCCCTCCCTCGAGCCACACTTTGGTTCCGGCCTGCTAGCTGCCAACCATCCAATCTGGCTTTGATACCATGTTCAAAATCTAGACAGGCAAGGAATTAAATCCGTACCTGCCCTCGATAGCTGGGCTGCTGTACCGCTGAGACACACCCTTTTATGACGGGTACCAATTGATTCAATATTAAAGGGTGGATTACTATCTCCAACAGTCCCATCAGGCTGCATGTTGGTTTAGGCCTTCTAATCACCGCCAACCAACCCGACTGTGTATCTAAAACTAGACATGATAGGATAACCCGACTGTGTATCTAAAACTAGACATGATAGGAGTTGAATCCAGGATCTGTTCCCAACCTTTGGGCTGCTCTAAGAATGCTACATGCCCCTTCATGATGAGTACCTTTAACAGCTGATATAAAGGTGCGGATTACTATTCCCATCATCGATGATTTTTGAAGAGGCTTCAAAGGTTGTTATGTGAAGTGTTCTGTTAGGTATGGTTTCTCAAAAGGAGTGCTTTAACTTTCAAAGTGCCTTTAACAGCTTTTATAAAGGTGCGGATTACTATTCCCATCATTGATGATTTTTGAAGAGGATTCAAAGGTTGTTATGTTAAGTGTTCTGTTAGGTATCCTTTCTCAAAAAGAGTGCTTTTAACTTTCAAAGTGCCTCGTCATTTTATAACTGTAAGCATCTTTATGAGGGACTTTTAACTTAACAAACTTATGTGAAAACAGATTTCGTATTCAGCCTGTGCAATGTGGTCCTAGTTTAGTATAGTCCTTTGAAATATATTTTATTGTAATTATTCTTGATTGACAGTCTCTGTGAACTGGCCCAAAGTCTTTGCTATTGGTTTTGATGCCCGACAACATATGCTAGGAATGGATAAGAGTGGAAATGGCAG
>JZKD02S1844455.1:17459-34927 GCA_000966675.3 Picea glauca
TGTCGGAAGTTTTCGAATTTGTCCAAGCTTAAACTGTTGATGCTGAAAGCTTGTTAATTGATTCCTAGAATGGTAGAAAAGGTAGAAGGCGAATGCATGCATGAAAACATTAGGGAGTCTTCGGGGTACATATTGACCGCCTATCACTTTGGCTATACAGTATCCCTATACAAATTTTCGTTAGTATCTTCCCAAGTCACAAGGGCTTCAATTGATAATTCTGATGTTTGATTATGCAGTATCCCTATCCAGTTTTTCATTAGTGATGTTCCCTAGTCAGAAGGTCTCCAATTGATTGATTTGTGTTTGGATCTTCGGCCAGGATGTTTGTTAATGTTGGGTGTTTCTTGGGATTGGCTATAAGAAATGTAAATCAGTAGATTATTCTTCAGAAATCACGAAGACCAATTTTTGTGCTTAGGTGTGTAAGCGTGCCCAAATGGCAATTGATTAATTTAGTTTTTTACCAGTTATTCAGGAGATTGATAATCGAGACTGATGTGGTTTTTGTGATTAGGCCATACCAATTACTAATACTCTATTTTATAGTTATAGACTTGCACAATTTCAGCAGCATCTGCACTGTATCAGTAAGTACTTGAGGAGAAAATAATAGTTGCTAGTTGATGATTGACAGTGATTTCTTATGTTTATCATGATTCTAAGTATACATTGGGGCAAGGGCACTGGACTTGTATATATATATATTGTATATAATGATCAAACTTATTATCTAAGTTTCCATGATTGTTCCTGATACCCCCGGTAGCTTATTTTATATTGTGCCGTCGTCATGCTTATTAGAAACAAAATACTATTACAGAGATGATTTTGAGAGCAATCTAACCAATTTTTAGTTGTAAGTTTTATTAAACCTCCAAGCAAATTTACGTAAAATTTGAAAACTCGATGTTGTTGAAATCCAGAAAGATTTACTTAGATGGAAAACAAGGGATCTACCAATTGCAGACTATTTTTAGTATTCCCTTTAGTTATGCATTGAATATAAATCGGCATTTTCTGATCTGGGGTTTTTCAGAATTTGGGTTTATATTTTCTGCATGCTAGAAAATGTAGAAGAAATTAGAATTATCATGAAAAAAGTGAATCAAGTGCACATATTAACAGACTACCTGATTGCTGGTTCTGACTGGTCAGCTGGTATAGATGGCTGCCATATAGCTTCTCACGAGGTTGCACGTCCACCTAAAGGCACATCTATGGAGCTTGAATTTAAATGTTCACTCAACGTGCTTAGGGTAGCGAGTTAAGTCCAGAGTGCTTACCTCTGATGTCCCAGGTTCAAATTCCCCACTAGGTGGATTTTGAGAAGCTAGGTGCAAATTTCGGGTGATGTAAAGGTGCTGCTGAAGTTGGTATTGTTATCATGTCTTACACAATCCAACTAATTCACTTCTTGTTTTCTAGAGCAAAAAATTCTATATTGCCAGCTGCAAATTTAAGTGCATATGGGCATTAGTGGATTGGGCATAAATTGGCCAACATCCAAATTTGTTGATGTAGACATGAACAAATACAATTGCCCCCTCGATCACTTTTACATTTACCATTGTCCAAATTCACTTCTTGTTTTCTAGAGCAAAAAATTCTATATTGCCAGCTGCAAATTTAAGTGCATATGGGCATTAGTGGATTGGGCATAAATTGGCCAACATCCAAATTTGTTGATGTAGACATGAACAAATACAATTGCCCCCTCGATCACTTTTACATTTACCATTGTCCAAAATGCATGCCTCTCTCTGCCTAGCCTGGGGCCTTATCTTCCTATCTTCTGCCACCTTAGCTTCAATCATCAATCCTCCAATAAATGAAAATAATTTCTTACAACAATTGTTGTTGGTTTGGTTTCCTCCCCTTCATTTTACTATTTTTTTATTTTTGTCCAATCCATAGGGGGTTTTAGTTTTTTAACATCGGTTATGCATGAATGTTCAAGACAATACTTCATGAAATGTTCAAGACATACTTCAGTTAAATTGTATATCCTCATGGCTTAATGGTTAGTTTTTTAAAATCCTAGAGATTATCCTTTTGCTGTGCATGAATGTTCAAGACACACTTCAGTTAAATTGTATATTTTCATGGATTAATGGTTGTTTTTATTCTTCATAAGGGGTCCAAGATTACCAATTTCACCAAATCCTTATATTCTACAAAAAGTCCAATTTTACAAATTTCACTAAATCCTTTTTCAAAATATGTTTACTTAAACGTAGATATATTGCGTGGTCATCTTCCTGGTGGCTTAAAAGTCTATCAAGAGTTTCAAAGAATAAACTGCCTAAGAGTTTCAAGTTAGATGTGCCAACATCATCTATCGTTGAAGGTGCGTCTTCTATCATTAATATTGAGAGTTCAAATGGTCAATATTGACTGTTCTCTTGAACCATGGACCAAGTCAAGTGTTTCAAGTTAGGGTTGTCAACATTAACTGTACAAGATAACGTTAACTCTACAAGTAGTAGAGGGCGCCAATATTGACTTCTCACTTGAACCATGGACCAAGTCAAATGTTTCAAGTTAGGGTTGTCATCATTAACTGGGCGTGTCTTCTTTGGCATCGAAATCAAATAGCCAATCTTCATTTTTTACATTAACCATAGGCCACATCAAATACCAAATTCTAAATATTAACCATGGGCCACATCAAACACCAAATTCTAAATTACCATGAAATAATCCCCGAGTAGAAGATATTATTGAAGTAATCCATAGCAACATTACTTATTTTGATATGATTTCTGCGTAGTCTGGTTTTGAATGCCGAAATTGTAATTATTACTTTGAAGTAATCTATACTTTGTTGTCTGGTTTGAAGATCAGAATGTGTGGGTTCATCTTCACTTTGGTTAATGTTAATACAAATTATTATCTTGAACTAAAAATCTCTAGTAATCTAATTCTTTGATATCCATAATTTATAGTTTGTGTTTTTCTCCAGAATTTATATAGGTTCATCTTCATTATGGTTTAGATCAGAATGTGTGGGTTCATCTTCACTTTGGTTAATGTTAATACAAATTATTTTCTTGAACTAAAAATCTCTAGTAATCTAATTCTTTGATATCCATAATTTATAGTTTGTGTTTTTCTCCAGAATTTATATAGGTTCATCTTCATTATGGTTTATGTTACTGTATTAAGCTTCACTGTTTATGTTACTGTATTAAGCCTTACAATTTGGTGTGAAGATATAATGGTGAAATATATGATCTTAAAAGATGTTTGCACTTCTCGGATCAAATAATGGTGAAATATATGATCTTATTTTTTGTGTCAATAGGTACATTTTACAGTGTAGTATGAGGAAATGTATGATGTAATGTTATGTTCATGGAGCATGATAGTGCAAGTAACAAAAAAATATATAATAACAACTAAAATAAGAACATTTAAGTTGGCTCAGTGTCTTGTATATAAAAAACAATGACCTGAATGAAGATCCATTTAAACCCTGGATTTATGGGGTGTTTGAGAGATCAAACTTTAAAAGATGTTTGCACTTTTTCGGATCAAATAAGTATTGTTTTGAAAAGTTAAAGTTGGCAATGCCTGAATATATGGATTTATGACGTGTTGAGAGATCAAATCTTTAAGTGTAAATTTTTACTTTAAAAGAGGTTTGCACCTCAACTTCTCTGCTTTTGCTGTTTTCCAGAAATTAATGGCAGTTGGGTTTTTTGATTTTTGTGCTCTTGGAGAAAGATGAGCTCTCTTGGTTCTCTGTTGGTTCTAGTGACGCTCCCAAAATCATTTTATCCAACAAAGGTTATGGTGCTCGGGGGTGGCTGTGTGCCTATGGTCAGGTGACAATATTGTGATATTGTCTATGGTAAAACAAGCACATCGAATATTTTAATAAGTTATGGGCCTACACTGCCTTCAAAACAGTTTAACCGCTCAAAGGTAGAGCGAGAGTTCTTTGTCAAGTTTGTTGTAGCGCTAGTTGTCGCTCCAACCAGAGTTTTTGATTTTGCAGCGGCAACAAACCCTAATCTAACTCTTTGGGCACCTTAAGTTAAGTGTTGGACCTAATTTCTGGACATTCTAGTGCGCCCTAGCCTAGTGCACCGTCTGGTGTCTTCAACCAGCGAAAATGTCAAGTTTGAGTTTTTGGTCAATGTCAAAGTCAAAGGTTGATTGGTCAAAGTCAAAGTCCAAGATTGACTTTTGGTCAAAGTTGATTTTGTGGTCAAAGTTGAAATTTCATGATTTCTAGCTTGTTTTAATCAATGAACCTTTTTGATTCAGTTTCTAACCTCTTCTTGTCAAGATGGTGTCTAGTTTTAGATTAGAAGAATTGTTGAACGATGCTGCAAAGGTATGCACTTTATATGCTTTTCATGTTATATCATTCAACATAACATGAGTGTGTTTTGTAAGGAATATACAAGAGACCTTGTCCAAGCAATGATCTTGGATTCAATACATTCAGAGGAACAAGCAGTTGAGGCTCCAGGTTCTAGGTTTGATTGATCAAATTGTTAAGTTTCAATTTGCACATATCAAGTGTGATAGTTACTATAGTACAAGTAAATACTATAGTTGTGACAACAATCTTTAAAGGGTTCTATTACTGTTAGGTATACTTGGTTGCATGTAAGTACTATTGATATAGATGCCTGTTGCACTTGTTTGTAAAATGAACTAACTTCTCCTTTACGAGATATCTATTGTTTTGCTCCCGGGCAGGTGACCTTGGTAACTCTATGATGACTACCATCCTTGTTACCATAAATATGTTCTTATGAAAATGCTATTGGAAATACTTTTGCTCTTGTTGTTCTTGTTCTGGGCAAGTCACAAGCGATAGCTCTGAGAAGGAGATAGAGTGACAATTGCAAAACATGGAGTAGATGACTCCATCAAGTGGTGAGGCAGGTGATCTCACCAAGTACCAATTTTAATGGACGCGTGGAAAGCAAAAGGAGTTTTGGACATCATTCACTCAAATGTGTGTGGACCAATGTCTAAGCGGAATATAAAGATCTTGACGTTCGATAATGGACTACGCCTCCAAGAAACTCGTTGCCTTTTGTGAAGCAACCATGATTAGGGGGGAGTTAATCGTCCCACACAATCCTCAACAAAATGGTGTGGCAGAAATAAAGAACCGATCCATTGAAGAATCTATAAAGGCAATGATGAATGACCATAATCTATCCATGTTTCTATGGGGAGAAGCAGCGATGACTACCGTATATATTCAAAATAGATGTCTTGTCAATGCAGAACCTTCCATCTTTGAAGAAACAATGAAGAAGAAAGAATGGAAGGAAGCTATGATGGAAGAATACCAATCCATCATGAAAAATGATGTATGAGAAATTGTACTTAGACCCGAAGGAAAGTCTGTAAAGTATCAATAAATACAAGGCAAGATTCGTGGCTAGAAGGTTCTCCCAGCATGAGAGAGAAAACTACGATGAGACGTTTGCTCCAGTGGCTAGATACACCATTAGAGCCATCATATCTCTTGCAACATCCATGGATTGGAGTTTACGTTAAATGGATGTAAAAACCACTTTTCTCAATGGAGTAATTGAGGAAGAAATATACATAAAGAAACCTCAAGGTTTTGAGGTACCCCTGAGAGAAACCCATGTATGAAGAAGGCCTTGTATGGACCCAAGCAAGCTCCAAGAGCTTGGTATGCACGAATTGACAGTTACTTGACGAGACTTGGATTTTCCAAGAGCTACGCTGATCCATATCCTTATTAAAAGGTTGTGATTGATGCATTTGTGATCGGGCTACTATATGTTGATGATTTGTTTCCGACAGGTGTAGAGCCTCTCATTATTCAATGTAAGAAGGAGTTAGCCTCTGAATTTTATATGAAGGATCTTGGTCTCATGCCTTACTATTTGGGACTAGAAGTGTGGTAGAAGCGTGGTGAAATCTTCCTAGGGAAAGGGAAGTATGTTGTAAAGATCCTTCAAAAGTTTGGGATGATGGATTGCGAATCCATGACAACTCCCATGGTGACAGATCTGAGGAAGTTGAGAGACTCCGATTCTGATCCAGTAGACTCGTCCTTGCATTGACAATTGATTGACTCTTTGATGTATTTGGTGAATACTCGACCAAACATTCTCGGCCAAACATTTGCTTTGCTGTGAATACGTTGAGCCAGTTCCAGGTGGAACCTAGACATGAGCATTGAATAACTGCAAAGCATATTTTGAGATATCTTCATGGGACGCTAAACTATGGTTTGAGATATGTCTCAAACAATGATGTACAATTGCATCGATTTACTGATTCAGATTGGGCATGGAGTGCATATGATAGAAAGAGTACTTCTGGTATCTGTTTCAGTTTGGGCTTTGCTATGATATCATGGGCTAGCAGGAAACATAAGTCTGTTGCACTCAACACTGCAGAAGTAGAGTATATTGCAGCTTGTGATGCTTGTACGAAAGCAATATGGCTTCATAAGTTGGTTTTTGGACTATTTGATCAGGGGTTGGATTCCACTGTGATACATTGTGATAAACAAATTGTTGGCATGTATCATGCTACTACAACTTAGATATGATGCTTCAACATCATGCTAGTACAACTGAGATATGATATAGAGGTCTTGAGACACATCATGCTAGTACAACTTAGATACGATGCATTGATATCATGCTAATACAACTTAGAGACGATGCTTATGCCTGAGTCGCATCATGCTAGATATGATCATGCTAGTACAACTTAGATATGATCATACAACTTAGAGATGATGCAGAGGCATTGATCTACATCATGCCAGTACAACTTAGATATGATGCATTCACATCATGYTAGTACGACTTAGGGATGKTGTATATGATACTCCATCATGCTAGTATAGCTTAGATATGATGCATTTTCTTCATGCTAGTACGAATTAGAGATGATACARTGGAGATACCTCCCTTTGGTTGAAAGGGAGGAGATGACTTCCTCGGTTGGGAGGGAGTGATGATATATGGCATCATGGATAKTCAGTGTGTYGYTGGRCAGGSATTCTCCAGGTAGGAGAATGGTCTAGGCAGAACATATTGTTGGTGGACTAACATTCTCCCTATGGAGAATGGTCWAGGTTGACAGATTGYTGGCGTATCATGGACTTGTATTTTTTTAAGGCACAGATTGTGGCCTGATTAAGAAAATGGTTCAGGAYCGATATTTTCCTGAGGCACAATTATTGGCCTGATYAGGTTGAATAGTCYGCCCCCTAAGGACATGGCGTCYCGATTAGGGTGGTTGATACGAGACATACATTTTCTAAGGCATATGGGTAGAGATGGTACATATGACCCAATTAGAAAATAGTCCRAGACTGGCATTCCTGTAGGAATGGTCTCTGTTGCCCATGGTGTGGCTTTCAGCGTCTGGGAGGAYTGACATTCTTCTAGGATGTATGTCTGGATTAGAAGAATGGTCCTTGTAGCCCATTGTGGGGCTTTCAACMTCTGTTGGGACAACTATTCTTCTAGGTTGTATGTAYGGATTAGAAGAATGGTCCCTATATCACTCTGTTGAGTGGGTGATTCATGTGAGACACTCTGTTGAGTGYGCTAAGTTCAACACATAACTTATTCAACATCATGCYCGATTACTCAGATGGAGTATGGCCTTGAGAGATGATGCAGRCAATGATATGGTTTGATGCCATGAGAYTGTTGYACTGCATGGTGATAGCTTGTTGTAGTGGGGACTTTGTCTCTGGACARTAGCTATGTACCACTGTAGTGGATGTGTTCCACTAGTAGTGACTATATGTCACTAGATAGTAGCTGTGCGCTACTAGGAGTGGTTGTGTACCACTGGATAACARTTRTGTACTGCTATGGATMGACACTRTTGTGATCTCTTGGATGGAATTGTAGTAACTGTGTACTACTACCTGATTGCCATGGAGACTATCAATAGTGTTGCAAGTGTTTCCTAGGCTGGTGTGCCAACCAGTAGTGTTGGAGGTGATTGCCAACTAGATGGACAATGATGATGATGCTCGTGACTTGATCTGCGTGATCACGAAATAACCTGTGTGGCTATGATGATGCTACCTGTAGAATGGTTTGCAAGACTATGTGAGCCTTGCCCATACCATGTGAAATGGATGGATGTGTTTGAGACCATTATAGTTAATACCTTCCTAGCTAGGAGGGAGTGTTGATATTATGGTAGTTGTGGGAGCTATTAACCTCCATGTGTAACCTTTGGCTAGAATAGAATATTCGAGAAGCAAGAGAAACCCTAAATAGATGTGTAAAAACCCTAAAAGACAAGTCAACTTAGTAAAATAATTAATATTAAAGTATTAGCTTCTAAAAGGACAAGTCGGCCCAAAGAAGTGACATGAACCACTATAAACAAGAAATGATTTAGCTCATTTGTACACACTCACCTCACTCACTCTCTCAAGTATGGCACCAGTTTGGAACTTCATCTGTAAGGATGGAAGGTGGATCTTCTGGGGTGGTTCTTGGTCTCTCTCTAGCGCTATCTAGCCTAAGATATGCGCCCTATCTCTCAGTATCTCTTGGTGGCATTCTTGATGACATTCTTGGTGGTATTATGATATTCTTGGTAACTGCAACTGCAACTGCTACAATTGAGTATTGTTCTTGTTCTATGGTTTTGGGACTTTCTATCTGGTGAGCTATCTCTAGAGAAAGATGTGCTCTCTTGGTTATCTGTTGGTTCTAGTGATGCTTCCAGAATCATTCTATCTAGCAAAGGATATGGTGCTCGGGGGTGGTTGCGTGCCTATGGTTGGGTGACAATATTGTGATATTGTCTATGGTAAAACGAGCACATCAAATATTTTAACAGGATCAACCAACTATGACTCGGAAGAATGAAGCTTCTCCCAGTTGGTTATCATAGGAGTGGACATGGGCCTACAATTCTCCATCTGGAATCTCCTTAGAATATCAACAACATATCTGCCCTGTCCTAGAAAGATGTGTCCAAGCTCCTGCCAAACCTCCAATCCTAAGAAGTAGTGCATCAGACCAATGTCTTTCATCTCGAACTCTGAAGCAAGGCTCTCCTTGCAACCAACTATGAGTCTCTCAACCAATGTAATGAAGAGATCATCCACATATAGCACAAGAATAAGAGGATCCTCTCTAACCACAATGTAATATAAATTGGGATCCACCTCACTCTTCTCGAAACCCATCTGCTGCAAATATGTATCTATCCTGGAATACCAAGCTTTAAGAGATTACTTCAACCCATACAATTCCTTCTTCAGTTTGCACACATGAGAATATCTCCCATGCACCTTAAATCTCCAAGGTTGCTTAATGTACACCTCCTCCATGAGRCCATTCAGAAATGCGGTCTTCAMATTCATTTGATGGATCTTCCAACTCATCTCASTTCCAATGGAGATCACTGCCCTAATCGAGGTATATTTGGCAACCARAGCGAAGGTCTYATCATAGTCAACTCCCTCTCCYTRTGAGATCCCCCGAGCCACAAACCAAGMTTTGAACTTCTCAATGCTTCCATCAGTAGCATACTTGATTTTGTAGAGCYACCTGAAAGTGACCACTGACTTCCCATAAGGTCTCRGAACCACCTCCCAAACATCATTCTTCATGATGGAACTGTACTCTTCCATCATGGCGTCCCTTCCTGTYCTGCTGACCTGCTACCTCCTYAAAAGTGGAAGGCTTGGACTCTCTGATGCTTCCCACCATCGCAAGATAGYTGCAAAACTTCTCARGAGGTTTACTCTCYCTCATMGCTTGCYCGAGATTCCCCACTGAACCATGTGCTTCCTTCAAAGTGTCCTAAAGCCACTTGGGCTTCATCTTCTCTGAAGTAGCACCATRTGGAGGGGACTCCTCCTCCTTAATCCCACCACCTGAAGATTGTGTACCTGAAGATGATCCTCACGTAGTCTATGAACCAATATACTGAAAAACAATACCTTGTGAACCAGTAACTTGAGGACTAGTAACCTGTGACCCTGTCACCTGTGGACTAGTAGTCCTTGAAATAAGTGGTCCCAAACTCTGTGTCACTATGCTATGTGAAGGACTCACTTGAGTTTCAGGAGTTAACTGCTCCCCTTGCTCCATATCTCGTGACCTTCAGAAGGCTCCATTCTCCTCAAATCTCACATCCCGTCGCACAACTGTCTTCCTCAAAGAGGGGATGTATATGCGAAAAGCATTCGAGGTATCTCTATACCTAACAAATATGCCCTTCTCTGCCGTGGGCTCTAGCTTTGTCCTCTTCTCAGAAGGGACATGTGAATAAGTAAGGCACCCAAAGATCCTAAAGTGCCCCACTTCAGGCTTCTTCCCAGAGAAAGTCTCCTCACGAGTCTTATCCCCCAAGACTCTATGTGGACTTCGATTTCGCAGATAAACTGCAATGCTGCAGGCCTCAATCCAAAGAAACAGTGGTATCCTCTGATCATGTAACACTGCTCTCGCAACCCCAACAATAGCCCTGTTCTTCCTCTCAGCAACCCCATTCTGCTGTGGGTTGTATGGAACTGTCACTTCTCTCTTAATTCCCTCCCTAACACAAAATTCACTGAAATCATTAGAGATATACTCACCCCCATTATCGGATCTCAATACTTTGATCTTCTTCCCAGTTTGGTTCTCCACAAGAACTTTGAACTCTTGGAACCGCTGAAAGACTTGTCCTTTGGTCTTCATGAAGAAAATCCAAGACTTTCGAGAGAAGTCATCAATGAAAGTGACATAATACAAAAAACCAGTCAAAGAGGCAGAATACATAGGACCACATACATCAATATGAATCAGATCAAGAATACTTGCTACTCTGTTGTCACTGCTTGGAAAAATAGTCTTGGCGTACTTCCCAAGAGAACACCCCTTGCACACCTCCTGGTGCTCTATACTAAACTCTGGCAGTACAATCACAATCTCTCTCAAGATCCTCAGAGCCCCATGGTGCAAATGGGCCATCCTCCTATGCCATAAATCATAAAGGTCACTGCTGGTGGTACTATGCATCAATGCTCTAGCAGGCTGAAACATGAGCTTGTACAATTTCTCATATCGGATCCCAATCACTTTCGCTGAAGTGATACTAGACCCCTTAGGATACAAGAGAACATGCCCATCACGAAACAATACCTCATATCCCCTATCCTCAATAGTGGAAACTGACACCAAGTTCTTCTTCAATTCCCAAACATATAGGACATCCCCCAACAACATGGGAGGTAGAGACTCCCTCTGAAATGATATTGTCCCACTACCAACTGCCTTGACCACTGAATCATCTCCAAGCACCACCTCAAGATCTCCAATCTCTGTAAGATTAGTGAAGTACTCACGAACACCTGTCATATGGCGGGAGGCACCACTATCAATGTACCAAATACTGGTAGATGATACTATAGAGGAAAGACACACCAAAAATGAATACTCCTTCTCGAACCTGTGGGTAAACTTCTCCACATCAGCTAAAGCTGCCACCTGCTTCTTCTTGTTAGGACACTGTCCAACATAGTGTCCAAACTTGTGACATGTAAATCACTTGACCTTGCTCATGTCTTTCTTCGCTTCAATTTTCTGCTTGTTCCTTCCCTTGGAACCTTTCTTGGACTTGTTCTTGCCTTTAGCTGCAAGTGCAACATTATCCTCTTTATTACCTGTAGATGAACTCCCATGCACATAGCCTCTCCTAGTTTTCTCCTGAATGAAATCATCCCAAAGATGGTCCCACTTGGGAAGATTTCCCCTTGCCACAATGCCCTCCACAAAGACTTCTCATTGTTTGGTTACCCCATTCAAACTAGTGCTCACAAGTTCATTATTAGCAACAACCTCCCCAACAACACCAAGTTCATCCCTTATCTGAGAAATCTTGGTAAGATAGGCGACAACATTTTCAGTCTTGGTCATTTTAATGTTCTTCAATTTTTCTCTCAATACCATTTTCCGATTTTCATTGGAACTCTGCTATAGTCTGGTTAAGGATTACCACATCTCATAGGCATTGGTCTTCCCGGTCACATGTGGAATCACATGGTCCTTAATGGAAACAATGATAATTCTTTTGGCCTTTATGTTCTTTTTGGTGCACGTTGCCAAAAGAGTAGCATCCATAGGCATCATCACATGATTCGTTTGTGAGTTCTCCACAATATCCCACAACTCACACTCCTACAGAAGCAACACAATCCTCTCCTTCCATGAGATGAAATTCGCAGCTCCATCCAACCTTTCCTCAACCCTCAAACTAGTGGTCATTGACCCTCTCAACTAAAATACAAGCGCACAATTTTTTGCCTAGTGAAGTACCTCATCTTCTCGGCAAAATCCCTGCACTCTGTGGCTGATATATTTTTTCTCCTTTCACACCTTAATCTCTGATACCATGTAGAAATTTCAGAACCCAACCCGGTTTCAAGTCTCAATGAGACACATAGTTTAATGCCCAATCCACATTCCAAATTTAGGATGCAAATTAGTTAGCAGAAAATTAAATGCTCATGAACAAAAAACACATGAAGTTTGCTACATAAAAAAAACTCAGAAATAAACACACCCAAAAAATTGAACTCAAAGATTTTTGGTCTAACTTCGACCCTGGAAAAACCCACAAGGGGAAAACAAGTGAGAGAGGGGATTTTTATTATTTTCAGAGCTATGAGAAAGAATTTCTTACGACAATCATCTTCAACATTTAATACACAAACTTATCTCGATTTTTGTGCCCACACACAGTCTCAAAATGCATGCTAAACAACTCCTCAATTTTTGTGCAAAGAAATCCATACTATGTATGGTTGCCACTACATTTATTGTAGTACGATTGTCTAAAAAATCATGCATGTCTGCTATTGTTTTCCATAAATTAATGGCAGATAGGTTCCTTGATTTCTGTGCCACCACTTCGATTTATGTGCCAAATTTCTGTTGTACGACCTGTTGGGTATGTGTTATATTCTTTGCACGAGTAGTATTTTGTGCAAAATTTTGTTCTGCCTCGGGAAACGTGTCATGTATTTAGGTGGTTTTTCGGCACATGGTTTTTTGCCGATGGTTTTCTATTTCCAGTTAAGGAATTAGGGTTTTGGACTAATACAGGTCATTGGATTAGGGTTTGGGATGCCGTTGGCTCCTATATGTATATTGTATTGTAAACAATGTAACACAATGAATGAATATAATATATGTTGGTTTCCCTGGTTTGGGTTTCTAGGGGAAAATTCTGTGTAATGTTTGTATTTGCCATTGTATCTTTTCTATCATTTTCTGAATATTTGTTTACAGTAGATATTGTACAAGGTTAGGATTTACACGACTTGCTTAGAATATGTACGGTATGACCCAATACTCATTGTACCTGCCTCTTCAAATTCTATGCTGCTACTCACTGTTACTCTGTTGCAACTAGTTGTTACTCTACTGCAACTCGCTGTAACACTGTTGCAACTCACATATACACTTGCTACTATTCGCCCTGCTCTTTCTCAGTTCGACTCTCTCTTTGTTTTCTCTCTCCAAATCGCATGAAGAAGAATAACAAGTGAATGGGACACCCTTTCCCTAATTTGACCTCACGAGGGAAGGTGAAGAGACATCTAATTTAATGGTGGAGGATAGATTAGATGGATTGCTGAGATGAATGACTTTTCACTCATCCATTTCATTTCACTTTCATAAAGTCTCATTTAATTTCATATCTCATGAAATTAATGCACTAGGGGCCACATTGAACATTTTCTCACCCTTAGGCACCTAAGTGATGAAAAACACTTGTCCTTGGTACTTTATTAAATTAATTTAACATCAAGGGAATTTGAAATCCTTCAAGATTCATAATCCTTAATAGTGTATAATGAGTTGCATCAAATGCAAAATAAACACCAAACATAGAATAACATACATACTTCCATTCCCCAATTGAAGAAATCTATAGCAGTTTGAAACTTCATACTAAACCAAGCTTATTAGAGTATATGCAATCGAATACAAAATAAACATCAAACATCAAATAGAAAACATCTGTCCATTGCCCTAGTAGAATGAAGTCTCCTACCAAACCAATCCTATAAGGGTACACCAACGTTGGAGTTACATGAGTGAATGTCATACCAAACCAAGTTTAATAGGGTACATCACTGTTGAAGTTGCAAGAATAGTCACATGCACTCGAAATATGGTTGACATACACATCCAAAACCAAACATAAGAGGCCCAAAATTATAACATATTTTGAAGATTGATATGCAATATATATATATATTTTCTAGGTAATATATCTCGTGAAAACTTCATAGTTACTTATCTTCATTTAGATGATGATATCTAGGGTAAATTTTAGATTCCTTAAGACACAAGGCTAGGTCAACAACTCATGAATATATCATATATATTCATCAACAATCAACTTATTTAAAACAAACGTGTTACAAAGTGGGAATTGAACTTGGGTGGGGAGGGAATGCCTTTTACACAACCACTTGAGCTACACCCAATTGATTTATGCAACATAATTTATAGAAATAATTTCTATTTTTATCTCTGCATTGTAGTAGCATTAAAGTAATTGTTTTGTGTTGGTTCGTGTGAAATGCAGTGAGGCACCATTTGCGGCCTTGATACCACTTTATATTTTTTTATCATTTTTAAATGGCAAATAGATAATTAAAATTGTTACATTAGCCATATTAACTAAGCAATCATTTCTTTGTTTGCATTGTAGTATCACCTCGCTACCAAACATGGACCTCCCATTGAGAATTATTTTCTTAACCTTTGTATGCTTTGGTTGACCTAGTAAAGATGAAGTCCATATTGGTGTTGGTTTTAAAATCAACGTCAAACATACCTTGAAAGCAAGCTACTAGAATTGGATACTTGAAGATTTGTGACTAAAACTCACTTCTTATTGATGAGTGACTAAAACTCACTTCTTATTGAGCACTTTCATTTTCATATATTTGTATATTTTCATATTTGGCCCAACTGGGAGAGAGATGTTAACTGATGAACATATATGATTTTCCATGGTGTATATAAATCTGCAATCTTGACTACTTAATCTTCAACTTTACCAGGTGACATGCTCTCTTCCAAGATTAACATAGTGAAAGTAGTACTTGGAATCCAAACATACTCTATTAGCAATGATTTCATAAATCAAATCTATGGGGATGGACATCTTAAGTAAGTTTAACTCATACCAAAGTTGGTCTTAAAATCAACATAAAAAATACCATTAAATCAAATCAACATAAAAAATAGCATTAAATCGAGTCACTATAAATTGATGCTTCAAGTTCAATGATTCTGGTTGAGCATTTACATTCTCATATGATTGTATAATTTCATATTTGGGCTAATTGGCGGTGACATGTTGATTCATGAGTACACAAGATTATTTTCCATGATTCATCCAACTTGTCTAGACTCATTAAATATTAAATTTTACTAATTAAATTTTAAACTTCACCAGGTGGCCATGGCACACTCCCTTCCAAGATTAAATGATGTAAAAGTAGTACTTGAAATATGTAATGCATTGGTCCGAACATGATTCAATAACAATGATTTCATTTTTCTCTATGCAAAGTATAAATCAAACCTTATGCTTGGCACACATATGCCAACCTTTGAGATGCACATCTTAAGAAAGTTGAACCCATACCAACGTTGGTCTTAAAGTAAGCATCAAACATATCCTCAAATCAAGTTGCCATGGCTTGATGCTTAAAGATGATGATTCGTGTTGCATATTCTCATATTTGGGCCAAGTGGATGCAAAATGTTCACTAATGAGCACACAAGAGTATTTTCCATGGTGCATCAAAATCTGCCATCAACTTCACTAAATTTGCAACTTCATTACGTGGCTGGCTAGGGCATGATCCCTTAGAAGTTTAAATCTAGTAAGAGTACTAAGAATATGTAATTTCTTGCTCCAAACATACTTCAATAACAATGATTTCATTCTCCTCTATGTAGGAGATAAATCAAACCTTAAGCTTGACACACATATGTCACATTAAGGATGCAGATTTACGCGGATCAACATTGTTTTTTCCTTTATCTTGTCTACGTGCAACAATTTGATTCAAATGTCAAGCCTTGTAAGATTTTTTAGGCTTATCAATATAGATCTTGACTTCTTTGAACATTCACTATGCTTATAGCAACATCTTCCCCAAACCTTAAGTTGCTGCCATGAATGAATTACAAACCAAACGTTGTCTCTTCCATGCTCCAAATACCTTTGACCACAAGTGTAAAGCAACAATAGACACAGTCATTATTGCATAAGAATCACTCAAAATATTGCTCAATAAGGCACCTAAAACTATACGTTAACAAATACAATTATTCCCTTGTTCACTTTAATATCTACCATTGTTTAGAGTGCATGCCTCTCTTTGTCTTATATCTAGAGGAATGCTAAATATACACCTTATATCTAGGCATTAGTCCTTTGATAATTAGCTTCATCATGTAGAAATACCAAACCTTAGCTTCAACATGTAGAAATACCAAGCCTTAGCTTCATCATTAATCCTTCAATTACAAAATATAATTTTTTACAATAATTGTAGGTTTGGTTTCCTTCCCCTCCCTCTTTTCTAATTTTGATTAATCCATATGGGGTTCTAGTTACTTATATTTAGAAATATTGCATGGTCATCTTCTTGGTAGCTTAAGAGTCCATCAAGAGTTTCAAAGAATAAATTGCCCAAGATTTTCAAATTAGAATTGCTAACATTATCCATACAAATATTGACTTTTCACATGAACCATGGACCAACTCAAACACTAAATTCTTAATGGCAAAGAAATAGCCTCTCAATAAAAATATAATACATAGTAATATTACTCCTTTTGATATTTATATTTTGAAATCTGGTTTGGAGGCTAAAATTTGTATTAGTTGATCTTTACTATTGTTAATGTTCTACCATGAAGTATTTTGTTGTTCTCTGGTTTGAAGGTTAAAATTTGTATTGGTTCATCTTCACTATGGTGACTGTATTATAAATAACTACCTTGAAGTAAACCATGGTAATCTAATTCTTCTATATCCATAGTTTGTAGTTTGTTTTTAAGCCAAAATAGATTCATGTTCATCATGGTTTATGTTATTATATTAAGTTTCATTATTTGGTGTGAGGATATAATGGTGAAATATGTGATGATTTCGTGTTGGTAGATGCATTCTACAATGTAGTATGGAAGATGTGTGTACTATAATGTAAAGTTGATGGGTATGTTGGAGTATAAATGGGTAAAAATATAAAATAGGTAACTTAATATTATTAATAATAAAAATTAATTTTTTACACACACATTTTTCCTTTCAAGGAGACACACAATGGATAATTCTTAACATTTGAGGATGACATATCTAGTAATTCAACATCTTTAGACAGGAAACTAACCAAATACCCAACAATATTGGTAGCAATTAGTTAAATTAACCCCTTA